>JAULBY010037922.1:0-14105 GCA_032358315.1 Ophiocytium majus | reverse complement strand
TGTATTTTGGCGCGAGAAAAAGAACGGAGCAATGCAAATGGTACGCGGAATGCGGCTTGAGGGGTGCGCGTAGCACCCCCCCCCCCCCCCCCCCCCCCCCCATTGACACCAGCACCTATACGTCATCCATGGCACTGATTGCGCCCCATTAGGCGATACTTCAGAAGTACATGATTGTACAATAAATACATTCATTTTCTTCGCAAGCGAGCCGCATATATGGCAGCTTCCATGTTCCCGCTACCGCCCCGCCCCACACGCATGCACACCCACACACCCACACACCCACACACAGGCGCTCTCTCCTCACCCGGCGGCCATGGATGGCAGCACCGTATTCTGCCCCAGGAAGCACAGCCACCCCGCCGCCGTGTTCGCCGGCAGCTGCGACAGCGGCAGGCCCATGGCGAACGCGCTCGGCACCGCAAACATAATGGACACCAGAAACTGGTACACGGCCACCCAGCCGTTGAGGAAAATGACGTCAATGTCCGCGTCGCCCAGCGCCTTTTCCTTGTACACGGAGCTCAGGCACATCGGGATGCAGCTCAGCACCTGCATGCAGCGGCGGCGGCAGTGGCGGCGGCGGTGGGACGGCGCGTCTCCTGGGTCAATAGGTGCGCGCGCTCAGGGGCCGGCACAGCTGGCGCTCCTGCCGCACCATGCTGAGGCACGCCCCCCTGGCGGGCTGTCACGCACGCGCCTTTCGATCCCCTGCTCTGCACTGCCTGCCAACTCAAGAAAGCGCGAGCCTCTGATAAAATGCCCCCCCGCCCACCCCGATGCCCGTGCTGAGGCACTCAGTGCCCGTCTAAAGGCTGCAATGACGTGCACCAGTTCCACGGCAAGGCTCTGAATAACATTTTGCGTCCCCGAGTCCACCCCCGCAGCTGCAACAAAGAGCACGCTTGCCCCTTCTCATCTCATGAGCGGGCAGGGGGGGGGGAACGGGGGGAGGCACTCGCCTGCACGATGCTCCAGACCACCTGGGTCCCCGGGTCAACGCCCGCTGTGGGGTCCTTCCCGCCCAGAAAGGTGGGTATCATGGTGACGATGATGCCCGCAATGACGACCGTGGCGCCCGTGTACTGGTACGCGGAGTACCGCGCGCCGAGGAAGATGCGCGATATGACCATGCTGATGGGTATGGCCGCCTGCTGCAGCAGCACGATCATGGACGCGTTGGTGATGTAGTTGACGGCGAAGGTGCCCATGATGCCCGCGACGGCGTCCAGCGCCCCCATGACCGCAAACTTGAACTTGGGAATCGCACGCTGCTCGGGCGTGATGGACTTTCCAAAGAGGATCATGGGGATGATGTACGCGAAGCACACGGGGACGTACACAAAGGTGCTCAGCAGGTTGAGGGTGTAGGCGTAGTTCCACATGGGGATGGTCCTGCGCAAGAGGACAGCGGCGGCGGGCGTGGGCACCGGGGTAAGGCACGTGTGTGCATGCGACTTGTCAGGAGGGGGTGAGTGTGACGGGGGATGCGGTACAGTCAGGGCGGAGGCACCGCTGAGCGCGTGCCAAAGCGCAGCATGGACTGTGGACAACTCGCATTGAGTGGCACGTGGGCAGATTGTGCATGCACAACTTCCCACAAACAGCACAAATGTACACTTAAAGTACATTTACAGACAAGTCAGGGGGCCGCGAACACCAGGCTGAAGAACCGTTGTGAGCCGTGAACAGAGCCTTTTTTAGCTGACCTGCCCTGACCTGTGCCCGACGGCCAAGGCCCGGGAACTGATCTGACCTGCTCAGCAGCCTGCTGGACCTGAGCTGAGCTGAGCTGCGGTTGGGGCTAGTGAACTGCTTCAAGTCAAACCCTTCCGCTCAGCTGCAATGTGTTCTGCAAATACAGGTCTGCCACCCCACTGAGTTTGAGTTGTGACGCGGACGTGATACCATAGCGAGCCGGCGGTGTCTTGTACTACTGTAGTGCAATACTTCGAAGCAGCAAGCAGTACTGCTTGAAAGCCTCGTCAACGTGATAGCCTTGTCAGCTGCCGGTGCTGCTGGAGCGGTGCTGGCGTTACGTTTTTGAAGCCTTGCGGTGAACCACATGCGTTTGACATCCATGGGTATAGTAGTACCAGGCCTGAGGTGAGCTTTCAGACATGGACTGAACTGTTGCCAGCGTTGAGTTGACCTGACTTATGCCACACTGGCCGCTCCCTGGAAGTGACCTGAGCTGGCCTGCGCACCAAGCTGACGAACTGTGAGCTACTTCTATAATGATATACCGGTAACTGCTGTACGTGAGCTGGAGAGAGCTGACTTGCAAGGCGGAACGGCGAACCTTGATTTGTGCCATTTTTCTGGTCCGTGCAGGCCCGGTGCAAGTACCTTGAGCAGAATATTTTGTTGTGTTATACATAGATGTAATGCCCCCCCCCCTTGAGTCTTTCGTCTGGACCTGCTCAGCATATCGCGATCCTTTCATGGACTGCGCATCTGAACGCCGCCACTGTGCCACACTCGAGTCGCTGAGCATTCTGCCCACCCGCTGGCAAATATACAACAAATGCGGGGCCGCCGCCACAAGGCGCCATCTGGGGTCGTAACTGCTTTGGTGGCAGCTGCAACTGCTGCTGTGAACACATCAGCGATCAGCGCCTGCTGCTACTGTGCTGCACTGCGGCGCCTGCTCTGCCAGGGAGGGCTGCCGCTGAGCATTCCTGCTCCTGCCGTGCTCAGCAGCAGCAGCACCTGCTCAGCCGCTCAGCACCAGGTGCTGCTGCTGCTGAGCACCGCAGCTGCATGTACCACATTGGGGGGGGGAAACTGTGCCTGCTATTGCAGGTACTTCAGAAGTACTACTATATTCTAGTGCCCGTGTAGTGCTGTATGCCCTCCTGATATGCCACACTTGCTCAGCAGCATGTATCACAAGCTTAAAAAAGGCTCGCGTGCTCAGCAAAGGCTCGCACAAATTTACGGCATCCTACCAATTGATGCACAACTCTGCTGTTGTGGCACCAATTGTGCACTCAAACAAGGGACCACCGCCCCACGAAACAATGACAGAGGACACTATTCACCACATACTTCAGAAGTATGTACTGCACAATGCAGCAGCTTGTGCGCAGCTATGCACTTACTGCAGCTTGCAGAAAATTCTGTTGCCCGTGCCCACAAAAATCATTATGACGAACGCCATCGTCAGCGTTCGAGATCCCTCGCTCTGCCCCCCGTCCTCGCCATCGCCGCCCAAGTCTTTTCCCTTCTGAGCAGGCGTGATAGCGCCATAGGGGGTCTTGCTGGGCCCCCTGCCACCGCCGCCCCCTGCCGCCGGCTGCTGCGTCAGAGCCGCCGCCTTAGCCTGCGCCAACAGAGAGGCAAGAGCACGGCAATCACACGAACACTCAGACGTTTCCTGGCCTGTGCAGAGCCAGCGAAGCCTCCCGGCAGTCAGTTGCTCGTGGACGCATGGTGACGAGCGTTTCGTGGGGACATCGTAGCGTTGCGGGGCTCAAGTGAGGGGCATTGTGGCTGCGACCAAACTTGCCACCAGCGCCTCGGCCGGCTTCCCCCACAGCAAGGTCGTCATTCGCTGTTTCGCAGCGTTGCGAATCGACTTGCGATCGTTTTGTCTAGGGAGTCTCCGCCGCCGACGCACACTTGGCCTACCAGGTAGGCCCGCTGGGCAAGTTCGCAATCTCCCTAGAAAGCCGTGGATGCCGTTCTGGGCACAGGGCTGCCAAACGCAGCAGTGCGTGCCAGCAGGGCACATTCGTTGCCGGAGTTGCGCTGCTGCTGCTGCTCGTGCTCACTATGCTCCTGCTCACTGCTGCTCTCGGGATGCTGCGGTGCTGCTGCGTTTCTGTGAAAGCAAGTCAGTGCTGTCTCGCCACACGGCGCCCTGCTTGCCTGCGCCTGCCTGGTCAACAGCAGCCGCTCCCGCTCCGCAGCTGGCGAGCCGGGCACGCCCCCCCGCCCCTTGTCACTCATGGTGCTCTGGGTGGCGGTGGTGCCGGGTTACACTGGTGCTCACTGCCCTGGTGGCATCGGCGCGGCGGCTCAAGGGGCTACTGCTCGGGGATGTCGCCTTGGAGATGCTGCTGGCGCGGGCTGACACGGACCTCCGACACCTGTGACCGACTGCCGCTGATGCTGCTGGCGACAGGGCCTGCGTGTCCTGTTTTGATGTGGGTTTAGCAACTTCACCTGCGTGAAACTGCACCCCCGAGTTGAAGAAGAAAGGGTGACGGAGCAAAGATCACCACGTCACAGGTACCCGCTTTTGAGGCGGCACAGCTCGTGCAGGGTGCACACTTCCGTCTCCTCCAGCTGCTCTGGAGTGACCCCTTGCTGCGCGCACCGCAGTGCTGCCTCCTCCCGACTTTGATTTGGATATGTCCTTGCCCCCTGCCACGTGAAGGGGAGAAACCGCAGCAGCAGCATGGTGAGGAAGGAGATGCAAGCTCGCCTGCCTCACCTGGCAGTGACAGCGACAGCAGGAGAGCGTGAAGCGCAGGTGAGCAGCTGGATCCAAAGCCGTGCGAGAAGCGCTGAATTTGCATGCAACGTGTTTGCCAGACAGTGCCAGTACAGCTAAACACAGTCAGTAAGGCCATTAGCCATGTGTGAACGCCATGTATGTGCAGGTCCAAGGAGGCAGTGCACAAAGTATCGATTATATGGTGTTGAGTTTGTGGCGTCATCATGTCAATGGTGTTGTGCACAGCGTCCTGACCCGGCTGCGGACCAGTGCCAGTATGTCGCTCGTGCTACTCTGAGCAGCTGCAGCAGCGGCACGCGTAACCATGCCAATGGCTGGCTCAGCCCATGCTTGCAGACAGCAACGGAAGCAGCAGCAACAGAATATACTTCTGAAGTAGGCAACAATGTTGTGAGCCCAAACGACTTCTGACGGACATCGCAAGCAGCGGCACGGAGGCGCCAAAGATGGGCATCATACCTGGCAGAAAAGTGTAGCCATGCAGGCGTGCAAACTATGAGTAAACATGGTCGCTTCATTGCAGCTCAGTAATACACTGCAGTGTGTCTGGTCATATGTTGACACCCAACCAATAGTGCACAACGCAGGCATTCCTCACACATAAAGTCAACTACAACAACAACTGTCAATGCGCCTTGGGTGTCAGGAGCATGCCGCAGGCAAGAGCTGGCGACGGGGAGGCGCATGCAGCAGCTGGCGGTGGGGCGGTGCAGGCGGTAGCTGGAGGTGTGGCGGGGCAGGGCGTTGCTGACGTGCCGCCAGGAGGGGGCCGCTGCCCTGGCACTGGATGTGGCGACTCTGCTGTTCGACTGCGAGGGGCTGGAGCATTCGCTGACGGACCTTGCCCAGCAGCTACTAGTAGCACGTGCGCAGCTGCGCCTGATGCCGGACTTAAAAGGAAGTGGCGGGAGCGGATACTATCAAGTACACAGTACAAATACTAGTTGGTGGGCCGGTGTGAAGTACCAAGCACATTATAGGCAGCCACGCAAGTACAAATAAAATGAAACCAAGTACAAATATTCAACTGCTCAGCAGCAGCAGCGTTGCTCAGCACACAATTTGCAGGAAGGAAAAGTGAAGGACACACACAGATGCATGTATATGTACGTGTATGACACACATGAACGGCGGAAGTAATGCATACACTTCAAAGTACCGTCTACTTCCTATTTAAGACCCCCCTCCATAAATAGGAGGGTTTTAACTGGGCGGCCCTTATTACGTACCCCACTTTTAACCATAATTATGCCCCCCCCCATTAAAACTGGCGCTCCCTAATTACTTCACCTCCCCTTATAACTGCCCCCACCTAATGTTTTGCACCCCTCCCATCCAGCACGGCCAGCACAGCCTGTTTCTGGGGGGCTTGCATTGTTTCATGCACTTTTTCACCACCGGTAGTGCCGCAAGGCCTGCACCCAGCTGTGCAGCCAGCAGCAGCAGCGTTTGGCTGCTCTCATCAGAGGACAAGACAGAGCTGTGCCCAGGCTGTGCCGTCGGTGATGCCCCGCCCTACCTACAGCGTGCGACGTAAGCAACGGTGGTGGTGTTGCTTGCTGCATGGGGGGTCCCAGAGGGCGTCTGGGAAGCTTCTCCCTATTATGCCCCCCCCACCCCCTGAGGATTTAACTAGCCGTCCCCTATTATGTACCCCCCCCCCTTTTTATTGCCAATCCCTATTTATGGAAGGGGGTCTTAAATAGGAAATAGAAGGTATACACATGTCATGTAGCACCCATGTATGCCTGCATGCACACACGCAGCACTGCTGAGCAGCCTGAAGCATGCTGGCCACCGCTGGTCGCTAGCTGCTGCTTTATTTGCTTGCGCACTTACCAACCAAGGCACAGCAAGTGAAATACAATACTTCATGCGGTCGTCAAGTACCAAAGTACTGTACAAACATTCTTTTTTTACGAGCACCAACATCGAGGCTGCTGCCAAGGGGGCCAAGGGGCAGGAGCTCCTTGATGGGGATATCCGCGTGCACTTTAGGTGCTCACGAGCAGCACCTAATCAGGAGACTCCCAACTTGTTCCCTTCATTTATACCAGTGTAAGTTTTCAAGGTTGCACCCGTTGCAGCTGCGCAGGCAGAATAGCATGTGTGGTAGCCGGAAGCAGTCGACCCGTGGAAATGGAATTTACCATGCGATTTGTTCCACGATGATGGCCAGGGGCACCTCAAGCTTAGGTCGCTCAGCTCAGTGGCATACAAGTTTCAGCCTGGTTTACCCAAGGTGTTAACTCCCCTGCTCTGTCCCGACCAGTCAGCGGCGCCCCTCCGTCCGACTTGCTGGTGTAGCACCATACATAGGCGCACCACATTTGTGGCAGTTGTTTAATACTACTAGAAATAGCATACTAGAAGTAAGTAGTTCTGAAGTACCGGCATGTTTTTTTGTTCATAAATAAACAGTTGCCCAGATCTCTCGTACATGTGTCGACCACACGTATACTACAATTTTCAAGCGTGGAAAACAGCTCTTTAGAATGGTATGGTAACAAAAAACAGTGGGTGACTGAGCTGTTCCGCGGAGCAATGATAAGAAACTGAGTGAACCTTTATTATCTGCAAACCTTTCTGAGGTAAACACAATCAAGGTTGTGGTAAAAATAAATGCCTGCTGCTCTGCTGCACGACTGTCAGCAATACAGAAGAGGACAAAGGGCAGCAGGCGTCGCGTTTTCAACAACACCGGTGCTGGCATGCAGGGGGATAGTGTGCTTGCAGCATGGCGGGGACAGTGGAAGCATTGGCGCCAGTGGCAGCGCTGCTGCTCCGGGCGCCCATACAGTCTGCACCACAACCGTGCATGCACATAGTGTTCGAATTGTCAGCCTGGAGCATGGTGCAGGGTGTGGCAATTGTCCTGCCAGTGTGTGCGCCTGCTCAGCACTGTTGCTGCCGTTGCTCCAACTTCTGGTGTGGTGGTGTACTGTACAAGTGCCGCAGCCAGTTTGTGCAGCGACTGCAGCGTCTTTATTTTTGAAAGTGCAGGAGTAGCGAATCAAGCACAGTACACACTTGCGCAAGTCATCCGCATGCTGCAGAAATAGCAACTGAGGTCTCAACGCGTGAACTATGACATGCGTTTCACAAAGCAGGTAGTAGTGCAGGATGCCCCCCCCCCCGTTACTCACGACTTCCATGGAAGGAAAGGAGGCAGTGAGGCTGGCGACGAAGGGGGTGGCCTCGGACGGGTGTGCACTGCTGTGTTGGCTGGTTGCTGCTTTGCTGGTGACAGGGGTGTCCACAGCATGCTGTTGGAGTGACAGCAACAGCCTTGCATGGCGGAGGCTGGGCACTTGCGGAGGTGGTGCTCCTTCGAGTTCCTGCTCAGCACATGACTCGCTACTGTACCTACCGGCGGTGAGTCGCCAGGTGGCAACTTCAACTTCGGTTGCAGCATACCCCAGCACACCGTTCGTCCTCTAGAGGCCCCCAGAATGTGTGGGACGGGCCCTACGCAGTGAGGGCAGTGGGGCCAGGGGTGTTTGACGGGCAGGGGGTACGCGACAACGTGCTGGTAGTGCACACTGCAGCAGGCGATGTGCGGGTCAGCCAGCGGCGTTGCAAGCCGTGCCTGGACCCCACGGACCCACGTGACCGCCCAGCGGGCTTGCCAGATGGGTTTGCGCAGTACTTGCTGGCGTGGGTGCCTGGCGACCTCTGGGTGCCGACAGCGCTCACTGCGGAGGACATGCACACGGGGTGTGCGCGCCATGGCGTGAAGGCGGTACGGGCACACCGGCTCAAGCCTGGCGTCTGCGGGCGCGCAGCTGGAGTACCTGGTGCGGTGGGAGGGCGACGAGGCGCGCGACACGTGGGTTGGCGCGGAGGAGCTGGGTGGGAGCGAGGACGCTGTGCGGGAGTACTGGGCGGCGGAGACGGCGACAGGGGCGGTGGTGGCTCATGCCAGCTCGCCACTGGTGCAGCGGGAGCTGTGCAGCGCGCGGCGGCGGCATGACGGCACCGCTCTGGGCGACGCACGCTGCAGCAGTGTCGGCTTCCAACTGGCGGCTGGGCAGCAGCTGGTGGCGACGGGCCCCTCTGCTGAGGTGCTCGCGGGGCGCGGCATGGTTGGACTGCAGCTGCTGAAGGTCTGGAAGCACGACGGCGGCGCGGCGCCCAGCTGGTACGCGGGGCGCATATTGGAGGCGCAGGGGCTTCGCGGCGGCGTGCCACAGGTGGCGGTGCACTTCATTGACGAGGGGCCGCGCTCGCGCTGAGACTGCTTGCTGCGGGAGGGCGATGTACACGCTGGACCAGAGCGCCACGAGCGGGTGGTGCCTGGCGGGCACGCCGGCGGAGCTGCAGCGCGCAGGCATTGCGGCGGCGCAGGACTTCATGGCGGTGCCCCCGGCGGTGGGCGTGTCCACGGAGGCAGCGGCGGACCTAGCACGGGTGGTGGCACAGCGGGCGGGCACAGCGGTGCGCGCAGGTGAGGAGGCGCCACGGCAGCAGGCGGCGCGCATGCGCAGGCGCGGGCGTGGGCGTTAAGGACACGGAGAGCAGCGGGAGCGCCGCGGTGCCGGCCTGGCGCTGCGGCAGTGCGCTTAGTGGCACGTGGCGTGCGCACTGTGCTGAGTAGGCACGCGTTGTGCTGAGCACGCGCATGCAGGGCAGTTTTTGTGTGCCGCGGTGCCGGCCGGCGCGCTGCTGTGCGTTTAGTGCACATGGCGCGCGCGTTGTGCTGAGCACGCATGCGCAGGGCTGTTTTTGTACTTTTGCGGTACTAGCACGTTTTGTATGACTGGTCGCGGGGCGCTGGCTCAGTCATGGAGGGGAGATTGTGGTGCCTGGGGTCACTGCAAGTTCAACTTAAACTAGGAATGTGTGGCTCCCAGGGTAGAGGGAAAAACGGGGTTAATTGGCGGAGAAAAGTGCAGCATATTTCCGTAGCGCACCGGAAAGCGAATGCCGTGTGCAACTGGCGACAGCTTGACTTTTCTTCTTTCTACACTGTGCAACAGTAAGCAGAGACAACTGAAGGGGCAGCTCGTGGCTTGGGTGAGTGCTGTGTCATGCCCCTGCTCGCCTGGCGGTTGCCTGCTGGTGCTGCTGTGCCTGAGCCATGCGGTGGCTGGTGCAGACGTGTACATATCAGGTGTGCCTTGGCAGCTTAGCTACCGGCCTTGGTATCACACAGGGGGTTGGCGGAGCGCAAACAGGACGCGCGCACGGCAAGCAGGCGAAAACGCAAAGTGTGTGTGTGAATGACGGCCAAACAACACCGCGGGTGGAACCTTGTTAAGAGAGGATGCCACTTGGTCGCTTGGGGAGAGAAATGAGGCGCCCACGGGATGACCGAGGGGTGGACGTGCTCTTTGGAAGTGTGAAGGATGCGGCGCCCCTCTCGCCTGCAGCCACCGAGCAAAGAGTGTCCGCACTGACCTGTGAACGTTCGTGTCTGGAATGCAGAAGCGTTCCCCAGTTCCCCTATTGGAACACTGGAGCTCAAGCCTCTGTGTGCACCAGCATGCTGTTGCATTGCTCTCTGACCAAGCTATGTGCTGCCACAGTCAAGCTGCTTGCCTAGAAAGTACCCGCCCACACCAGTACTGCCACTGGGTGTTTTCTATACTAGAAATCCCTGGAAAAGTGAGTGACAATTGCCTGTCACCACAAGAGGCTGCTGGACGAAGCAGGAGACCAGGGCGTTGAGGCCCGCCACGAAGTCTCAGAGAGTCTCTCGCTCTGCAGCAGCTCCGCCAGACCCTGCACCAGCCAGCACACACACAAAGGGTCAGAGACCAGCACGTGTTTTCAGCAGCCAGATATATGCAAGCAGCAGCGTCAACAAGTGCTGCACACACTCGCGCGTTGAATATTCATCCAGAGCGGGGTCATCACCAGTATTGCCGTGGCAAACGATCCGCGCCCACACAGCACTATATACACATAAGCTTGTCGCATCTTCTGCCGCACACACCGCAACAGGGCGCCACCACCGCCGGGGGCACCACAACGGGAGCCGGCTACCAAGTCGAGAGGCATGCGGGGCGCCCGAGTGGGCGGGCCAGCCGTAGGGCATGTACCGCCACCTGGAGTCCCTACCTTACATAAATGTGGCACGGCTGGGGCGCAGCCGCCCGCTAGCGCTCGGGAAGGGTGGCGCAGTCCACCGTGGCCCACCGCTGCGCGTGGAAGCTCCACCTGTCCGTGACCCACGCGGGCACGCGCATGCCAAACAGCAGGTAGTCCGACAGGTAGTGCTTCATCACCGCGCACGCCAGGCGCGGCGACGTGTACGCATCTTTTAGATGTGCCTCGGAGCGCGCGAGGTGGGCGTTGTCTTTTCGCCGGTCCTGGCCTGCGCCCACTGGCCGGAAGTACTCGTTGAAGGCGGGGACTGACTCAGGGTCCACGCCGACACGCCGCAGCAGTGCGCCCAGCCTGCAGGCGCAGCACATAGAAGCAGGCGACAGTGTCAGCACCATGGGTTGATGGGAGGGCGAGGGCGGGTAGGGGCACAGCTCTGGGGGTTCAAGGTCGAATACTATCGGTGGATGGCGCTACCCTGTTGCGGCCGGTAATGGTTGCAACGTCGTGCCACAGCAGACAGCAAAACTCACAGTGTAAACACTGCAGCATCTTTGATGTGCCAATGCCAAGCAGCTGTTTGTGCACCTGCATATATGTGTATGACACTGGGCTCGATGCTACCATACCATAGCAGCGGTCGCCACTCTCACACCAGGCACACGTGTTCACGCGCCCTTCGCCCGCTGCGGCGCTCACCGGCTTCGCGATGTAAGCGGGTTGAGCGCCTCCACCGTCTGAAAGTACGGCAGGACGCTTGTCTGCCCGCCACACATGTCGGCCTGCTAAGCGAAGTGTGGGTTAGACATGTCCGCCTTCCCCGCCACCATGAGCCCCACGGCCTCCTCAAAGGTCGGCTTTTCTACGCCAAAGACTACCTTGCAGACGTTGACCGGGTCGCGCTCGGAGTCGAGCCCGGGCACGCATTTGGACCGGTATGCCGACAGGAAGCGCTCCATTGGGTCCCTGAGTTGGCACAAGGGGTGGTGGCGTAATGGCGGAGGGATGTGTGAGGTGGGGCAGTGGGTATGTGGTGCGGCGCTTAATGGGCATGCACGCGGCTGCAGCATGGGTGGCAGCGCAGTTGCTGCGTTGCTCTAGCTACAGCAAGTCTGGGTCGTCCCCACTTCGCCGGCGACCGCCGCCGCGCAGGCTGTGCGCTGGCTGCCTCCTTATCCATTGGTTCCTTATTATTAGTAGCAGTAGCTGGGGGGGTGTTTACACATGCCCTAAGGTGTGGGTGACTAATACTTCTGAAGTACATGTGCTGCAGAGCAGCGTGGACGCACGCGCCTGCGCAAAATACATGCTTCTGAAGTGTAAAATTAAAATAATAATAACGCTTTTGAGCAGCAGGCAGCAGCTCCCTTGGGCAAGCAGCGCCACGCACACCTGTACCCACCGTAGGGACAGTTGACAAAGATGGCTTGTTTTCAGTCAGCGGTTATGAGCAGTGAAAGCTTGTTTGAAATCAGCAGTTTGAACCAAGAAGTTCGAGTCCAGGGCTTTCCATGACACGCCTGACAGCAGCAAAAGAGACGATCTAAGATGAGTTATCACCCCCAAAATGTCTTACACCCATGCAGATCCACCAAGTACTTCGATATCGACATGCACAAACGCGTATTCAGGTATGCCGCATGATGTCACGTGACAACCCCCTCCCCACGACTGAACTTTGTTCAGTGGAGAAAGGTGTCAAGACGCATGTCGCGCTTGCCTAAAGAAGACCGCCTTGTGCCACGAGGGGTCCACCATTATGCACTCAACATCGGCCTTGGTCAGGTTGTGGTACGCGTGGTTGTTGACAGGATTTGCAGGCAGCAGGCAGGGCAACAGCCGGAGCCTCGCCACGATGGTGGTGCTGAAGACGAGTGAATATTGAGAGAGAGAAAGAGCGCTGTGGAGACAGTCGGAACTGCCTGTCAAGAACATGTAGATAGATTGCAGTAAACACAGAATGTGTCCTGTGTAGTGCACAGAGCTGCTGAGCAGGTGAGATCCTTGTCACCCCCCCGCATTTGTATGCCTGGGAAGGCACTGAAAGGTATGCAAGTGGATATAGAGGGCGGCTAATGTAATGAACATTGGCGCAGGATTCATGTATGAGCCGCCAGCTTGCTAGAAGCTGGGAAGAGCAATAAGGAGCATGTTGGCTCTCGAGCCAGGCGTGCGCAATTGTGTAAGCCTTGCTAGAGGCTGTCTGGAGGCTGAAGGCTTGTTAGAGCCGAGATTGCTTTGCTAGGGGCTGTTTTGTGTGTTGCAGTGGCAGGACTACTGGGTTCCGTGTGTAGGCTGTGGAGCCGAATGAAGCTGGTGTTGAGTGCAGCTGCTGGACCGCGTGCTGTTGAGTGCCGTTCCTGGACCGCGTGCTATTGAGTGCGGTTGCTGGACCGCGTGATTAGAACTGCTGCGGCGGGGAAGACTGTTGCTGGGTGGTGTGGGTGGAGGCAGCTGCTAGAGCTGTGGCGAACAAAGGGTTTCGTAGGCACTGGCAGGTGCCTGGGGTATGCACCGGGCACACGGCCGGCTGCTGGGTCGGCTCCGGCGGGAGCGTGAGTACGCTGAGGGCAGTTGCAAGCTGTGGGTTGCTGCTCAAAGTGTTGCATTCGGCACGACTGTGTTTGGCCGTAGGATGCAGCGGGCATGGGACCTTCGCCTCGTGGGCGAGTTTGCGCCCGGTGTCTGCATTTTTGAGGCCCAGCATGACGCGGCACTCTGCTACGTCATGTTTGCCCATGGGGTGCAGTGGGCAATACTTGCCGGTGGTGCCAGCTCCAGCTTGCTGGCGCGGATCGCCACGCCGCGCGTTGGCGTGAAGGGCGATCGTTGGGTGTCGGCCGGGCAGCTTCTGCTGTAGGTGCTCGTAACGTCCGCGTAACGTCCGTGTGAGATCCGTGATGGAAACGTCCGGAGTTGAGCGCAGGTTGTCCACGACGTTCTCGTAGTCGATGGGGAGGCCTTGTAGGATGAACACGTTGAGACCGACGCTGGTCAGCTGCACGCCGGAGCGCTCCAGCTCAGAATAGTGGTAGCGCGCCTTGAGGATGTAGGCGTCAATGTCTTGGTCTGCGAGAAGGGTCAGGTTGACGAGCGCTTCGAGGTGGAGTTGTATATGAACAGCCGCAGACGCCAGAAACTTGTCGTCGAGGGCCGCCAGAGCTGCCTTGCCGTCGTCCGTGTTGGCTCGTACGATGGAGGTTGCGAGGCCGCGCGTGTTGAGGTAGAGGCGTCGGAACAGCTTCTTATTTGTGACCTGGCGAGAGGCGGTGTTGACGGACCCAGTGTGAGCGACCAGCGCTGCCAACTCCTCGGTGTCTGGATGTAGGAGCAGCACCTTATCGCGCCACTGCTCGTATGGTACTTCGTCGTGTGGCTTGGTAGGACCGCCATCGAAGAAAAGGAAACGCATGGAAGAGTAGGGCCCATGGGTTGCGCTCTCGGGCTCGGTGTCGCCCATGATGCTGTTGTTGGTGTTCGTTTGTTGCCGCGGTTCTCTTGCTGGAGAGCGCACCGGGGACTCGCCCTGAGGTCGGCTGCTGTAGCCTAGCCCATTTGCTGTGTGACCATGACAGGATTTGCAGGCAGC
>JAULBY010037911.1:0-14110 GCA_032358315.1 Ophiocytium majus | reverse complement strand
GCGGAAAGCCCTTTGCACACGGTGCGTGTGACCAGAAAATCAGACAGGTAGCAAAAAAGCTGGCAATGCTCAGTACTTTAAGGGAAGCCTGGCATGTTGGCAGAGCACTACTCTAACGGATTACAGCCCCATGTCCCGGGGGACCTGCTCCCACCCCCCAGAGCATGTACCAATGCGGATGAAAATTCGAGTGCACTTC
Organism: Ophiocytium majus; assembly: GCA_032358315.1. Classification (NCBI taxonomy): domain Eukaryota; class Xanthophyceae; order Mischococcales; family Ophiocytiaceae; genus Ophiocytium; species Ophiocytium majus. Next base: position 13,911 of record JAULBY010037911.1, on the reverse strand, counting down.
ACCTTGCCAAACGTGCTTGGAGTTGGTGAGCGTGGGTCTGACTTCGCAGCGCGTTCGGCTGGCTTTTGGCGGCATCGCACAAGCAAGCCCTGTTGTAATTTGTATTCTGCATCGTCCCTAGCCCTCAAGGAAACAGAGCGGCGTGTGTAGGTGTGGGGGCTGTCCGGTGTTTTCACCAGGTGGACCAGTCACCCCACAGGCTTCCGGCTGGCATTTTTGCCCCAGCCACGGCAGCATCTCGGCTTAGCAACCTTTTAGATTTCTTTCACTTACTGACCACTGGCCAAATGCTACAATGCCACAAACGCACCCATTTTTCTTCTGAACCAAACAGAGAATTCGAACAATTGCTTGCTGCTGGCTGGCGCAGGTCCGTCTGCATGCCGCTGATTTTGGCGACAGCCGTGTTCCCACTCACATGCAGCATCAGCTGCCCATCCTTTGAGTTACACGCATGCCACTTAGTAGCACTCTGTGCTGCCACACTTTATACTTCAGAAGTACTTCATAACGGTAAGGGGTGCCAACAAAATATACTTGTGTACTACTAGTAGTATTTAAGAAGTGCCGGTACTTGGTATACTTCAGTGCTTCAAGGGTTGGTTCCACACAGTTTGCTCCTGCACACTTCCAGTGAAATGTAGTTGACTCAACGCTGTTATGGGGTGCAATACGATATACTTGCGAATGCAATGTACCACTGTAGTACTTGGTCACCGCTGTAGTGCCATGTGTATCCATACAAGAACATTTGAAGTACGTGCATGTGGCACACATGTGTACCTCATTAGTATGCACAGACACAGAAGGATGATGCACGACACCAGACCACGGTGAACACGTGCTGGCCGCGGCGCAAAATACTCTCAGGCGCATCCAAGTCAAAAGCGGCTGTCAACTGCTCGCTGGCGCATGTATGCACAACATGTCACCAACTTCTTCCCACTCACGTGCAGCACCAGCTGACCATCCTTCAGGTACACGTTTGCCATCTCGTAGCTCTGCAGCTCGTTGTTGCCAAAGCCGCAGTTGTCCTCCAGGCAACCATTGCCAATCTGTTTGTTACACGCCAAAGAGAGCAGTTTCATGTGGCATGGCACAAGTGAAAGAAACCTAAAGGGTCGCTAAGCCCAGACACTGCCATGGCTGGGGCATAAATGCCAGGCCAACGCCGGTGGTCTGTGGGCCAAAAAGCGTGGTGGAGCTGGTGGCTTGTGGCGGCATTGTTTGCTGCGCGCACACATGGTGCTCTGCAGCGTGCTGGGCCCTCAAGGACACTGCATCGCTTGCGCCTTGCACTGACGCAAGGCCCAAACTCGACGAAACAGCACTGTTTGCAGTGCACCGTACATCATGAGTATGGCAAACATGCGGTATGTGGCAGGCATCTGCAGGCCACACACCAAATCACAGGGCACTAGACCGTGTGCGCAGTGTTTGTAGCAGTGCTGTTGTTTTGGGTATTTGGTCGCACAGCAAAGTTTTGCCATGTAGTGCAGCAGCTGCAAATTGCAACGGTGGGAGATATGTACGCAGCATGCTGATGCCTTGCGGTGAGGTGCGCACCTCGTACTCCCAAATGTCCTGCAGCGCACGCACAGACAGGGCAAAGACAAGGCATAGAGCGGTGGCAGCAGAGGCAGGATGGCATGAGGCGGCGCACACACATGGTAGCAGCTGCAGCCAGGTGTATCATATTGCGCACAGCAGCAGCATCGACTAGGTGCGTGATGTCGGAATGCGGCGTTGGTGGTGGTGGCAAGGCCACCACTGTGCCGGTTTACAGCTGATACTGTCGAAAGAGCAGCACTCGCAGCAGAGAGTCGCGAATGCACGTAGTCTCGCATCTTCTGCTGGAAGGGTACCGAGCCACGATGAAGTGGGCGGTGCTGGAAGCATGTGTAGCTACTGGCGGCAGGCAGTGACACTTGAGTGCGGCAGTAGCACTTGCCCGATTCAGCCTGGCGCCGTCGAATTCGTCAGCCCACAGCAGAGCTGCACCCGCAATTCAGCGGCGGTAGCAGCAGCAGCAGTAGCAGCGGCAGCAGCAGCAGCAGCAGCAGCAGTAGCAGCCAAGTGGCGATGCCGTTTGCATTGACATGCGGGACGTAGGACACAGCGTGATGACGACGTTTGAATGCAGGGGCAGCAGCAGCAGCAGCAGCAGCAGCAGCGGCAGCAGCAGCACAAGCAGGACCAGCATAAGAACCACCACCAGCAGCAGCACCAGGTAGCAGCCAACAAAGCGGGACCAGTGGCCCGTGCCAAGGCACACAACAAAAAAAAATTACTGAAACCGGACGCAGGGGAACATCGGCGGACACAAGGTTCGCAGGCATCGGGGTGCACCCGCTCACCCCTAGCGGGCCCGACGAGTGGCTGGACATCATCAGCGGCGGCGGCGCGCCTGCGCAGGTTGCCAGCCTTCCCCTGCACAGCACCGTGCCCGCCGGTTGCCGCAAGCAGCACAGCCAGGAACAAACGCCGCATCTTGTGTCGCGACCGCCGCTGTGCCAATGTGTCGCTATTTCAGCCTGCAGCTTCAGCTCGCTGGTGCAAGGCTGTGCTGCTGCGCCACACCCCTCGGCTGCAGTCCTGCCGCACCTTGAGAGCTGCGACTGCACACACTCGCGCCGCCAGAGGTGTGCGCGTCCGCACCTTCAAGGTGCTCCTCCGCTCCGAATGCGGCGTCACCGCGGGGCCGCTGACCACAGGTCGGAGGGACGCGAGGTGAACAGAGGGGAAGGACTCTAGGTGACCAGACACCAAGCCAGGCTTTAAAAAAAGTCGTGACTGTGTGTGTGGCGGCGTCGCTGCTTGGAAGCCTAGGGCGCGGAGCTGGCTGCTTGCGCAGGATACCACTTGTTGCTTCGGCCCTTGCTTCTATTCCTGCTCCAAAAGGGGAACTTGCACTTGGTGAAAATTGCGGCGAGAGGCGGTCCTTGCACCCGTGGCGCGGAACGAAAATGCTGCCCGCACAGGGTACTTGTGGTGGTGGTAGTCATGCGTTCCCCCTCCGCGCGACGAGGTATGCCGTGTATAGAACACGGCGGCGTCGGCAATCGTCTGGGTAACGTAGCCTTGAAGTACTTGCACATTTCAAACTGGCGTACAGTACCCTGGGGAGCAGAGCACACCACCCCCAACAACCAGTGGAGGCTGTTCATGGCATGCATGTAGAAAGAGGCAGCAAATGCGTCTGGCAAGAGGCCTTTTCGCTTTCTGAAGACCATATTGGAGGCAGTGTGGAGTGCAATGCGGACAAGCGCAGAGCCACCAAACACTGGCTGCAACTGTTACTTATTCACGCAAAGCAACAAGGCAAGGGTGATGCATTGTGACACAAAGCGGGTTGCAGCAAGGCTGGGCACCGGACAAAGTTGCGTAGATTAGCGTGTGCGGAAAAGTGCTCTAGTAGTGTGTGCGACCCACATAGCGCAGCAACCGGTGCCACCGCAACCCCCGCCCCCCCCTGCACCTTTCTACTTGCTCCGCCCCAAACATGCATGAAATCGAGTGGACACCGTATCATGGTGTGAATGGATGTTAACCCTCTGTGAACCATATGAATTTCATTCAGCGTGACCCCCCCCCGCCCAGCAGAGGCGCGGGCGGCGCGCCGTCTGCCACACAAAAAACACGCGCATTGCACAGTCGAGCCCACATAAAGGAGACAAACGCACGGTACACCGCGCATGCCAGGCTGGTGCAGGGGAAGCAAAGGCCGCGCCGCCGCAGCCATCGCGGCTGCCTCCCCTGGCCGTGCTCAGCAGCAGCTGGGTCTGGCCGGGACCTGCTCAGCAGAACAGAGGGTTGGTGCTCAGCAGCAGCGGTGGCAGCGGCGGCCTGGCAGAAGCAGCCAGACACAACTGTAGCACTGCCCGCCGCCGCCGCCGCCGCCACCACACCAGGGCACGGCGCGTTATGTACAGACAGACTCCGCAGCACCATGGCACTTGTGATTCACTTGCTGTCAGCGATGGACGGCACTGGGGGAGGGGCGTCCGCACAATCGTCATGCTCCATTTCTGCGCCGACGATGATGTGCTGGGTCTTGAAGGGGTCCAGTGCGTTGGCTCCGATGGGAAGGGGGGGCAAGTCCGCGGCTGTGAGCCCTGAAGAAGAGCAACCGGGGACGCGGACGTGTGTCACTTTTGTCAGCTGAAGTGGGAACCACCGCATGGGTGCTGCACTTTGCATTGAGCAAAGGGGGAATGCGTCGCACTGCGCAGGCGCGGTGCAGTGCCGCCGTAAGCCAGGCACACCGCCTGAGTGCGCATGACTGAGGTGCACCTCCGTACCTCCTTCTTACGAACACACATGCATGCGTGTGTACTGCGCAGGTCGCCTTGCCAGCGTGCTGCATGCATCTGGCGCGTGTGATGGTCTGAAGCGAAGTGTGCGCTCAAAGTTTATAGCAGCGAAGCACAGCACCACAAGCCCTCAGACCGTGTGAACGACGCCTGAGTGCACAGCGCTCCAGGAATGCTATTAAGTAATTCGCTTTCTGCTGAGCACAGCAAACCTCCAAATAGGCCTCACCAACAGCCTCCCGCGATGGGCCGCCCAGAAGCAAGTGCTCCTCCCCAACGCTAGATATAGTCCGAAGTACCACTGTAGTTCTATACCTACTTGTGAAGTGTACACCTTGAAGCATATATTTCAAGACGTATCTGCTACATATGTATGTGCTGGTTGGCTCCCAGTCTGGTGCGCTTGCTGCTGAGCACAGCAAACCTTCAATTGGGCCTTACCAAATGCCTCCCGCGATGGGCGCCGCGCAGGGGTGAGTCCTCCACCGCTATACTTGAAGAAGTATATCACACTACATGTACTAGTAGTACTTCAGAAGTAATTCGAAGTACCAGGTACTTTTCTAGTACCGTAGGTAGTACACGTACATGGGTTGTAAAGTTGAGCACAGCAAACCTCCAAATGGGCCTCACCAAATGCCTCCCGCGATGGGCCGCGCAGAGGCGAGTCCTCCTCTCCACCGCTGCTGCTCGCCAGCTCGTCGTCCGTGTTGCAGCCCGGCGGGGGGCGGACAGCAACATCAGGGAGGGTCGCCACCGCCGCGTCGTCTGTCTCCACATCTCCCAGCGCCTGCCAAAAATGCAGCAAAGTTGCAGACAAAACCGGTCCATAAATGGTTGTGTGTGAGGCGCCAGACCCTGTCATCTCCCAGCACCTGCCGAAAATGCAGCAAAATTTTGCACAATATCTGCACAATTATTGGTGGTGAGGTACCAGACCCCGCCCCTGGCTGTAGTGCGGTGATGGTGGCGTTAGTGGGCAATGCCGTGCCAGCACACAGCACACAGCACAAAGATGTTGCACGTGTGGTGTAACCGACTTCACACTGCACACCGCCGCCCCTTCCGGATGCACGCCCCTGGGCATTGCGATAGTGTCTGTCGCGCTGTCAACTGGCGCCAGTCAAAACATATCATTCAACAGTATGTGTGTGACATGTGTGTGAGACTCTCTGGTGATGTTTTTTATTCATTTAACCTCGTGCCCAAGTAATGCCCAAGTAATAATTGATTGTTTGCACGCTCTGTCACTAAATACAGTGCTTAGCAGCCCAGCATACCTCCTTGTCGCCCAGGCGCATGAAGACACGCTGGCCCTGGTTCACAACGTCAGGTAATGGCACAAATATGGTGCTCAGCAGCAGTTTACCTCCTTGGCGCCCTGGCGCATGAAGACACGCTGCCCCTGGTCCACAAAGTGGCGGTACGCGTCCACGAGGGGTGTGAGCACATTGTCCACGACGCCCTTGTGTATGCCCGTGCTCAGCAGCTCCAGCAGGGACAGCTCCGAGCGGCTCAGGTGCATGCCGCCCTGCGCGTGCACACACAACGCGCAGAGAGTGCTGAGACAGGCGTTGTATGGACTTCAACTACAACTTGTAGTCATTAACTCAAGTTCAAGCTGTAGTATACGGCGACGGCAGCGCATGTGGAACTTGGAGGCATAAGGCGCAGAGTACGCGGCAAGGGTGGCAGAAACTTCAACTTCAAACACACAGAGGGGGCAGCAGCCGCAAGTGCTTCTCAGAAGTACTACTACTTAAAGTATGAAACGTGCACGGCACCGCATCACGGAGCTGTGCATGTGCCTTTGAAGCGCTCGCTCAGCACTTGTGAAGCGCCTCAGGCCATGCAAGTCAGCATTAAGCAATGGCACACCCGCGACCCCGCACAGGAACAGCTCACAACTGGGCTGGTGCGCATTCACGAACAAGCGCCGCAAACAGGCCGCCTTGACTGAGGTGTAGCACTTAGAGACAAGACGGTAAGTAAGTAGTGATTGACACAGCATGAAAGCTTTGTATCATACGTCGAAGCACGCCGTGTAACGCACGTGAACACGTCGTACTTAAAACTGTAGCATATTCGGACGAACGAACGTATTCATACGTATTCATACGGCAAATACGGCGTATAGCGCGCTTTGGGCGTAGAAATACGTAGAAACACGCCATATTTAAATCTTCAGGAGTACATCACATTGAAGTGTAAACTACGTATACGCCGTGACCCATCACTATGAGTCAGCCTACCTGCCCCCCGCCGCCGTCCTCCACCATGATGAACCCATCCTCGTCAGCCTCTACGCCGCCGCCGCCGCCGCCGCCGCCGCCGCTGGCTACCACAGCAAACTCACTCTGGGCGGCTGCGGGCCCGGCCCCACAGATCTTTCTGAAGACGTCGCCGTGCCTGCCGCTGCTCATTTGAAGGTGGAGGTTCGCCAGGAAGTTGTCCAGCTGCACGCAAGGGATGGCAGGGGGGGGGGTCGAAGTGTGGGCGTGTGTGTGTGTGTGTGTGTGTGTGTGTGTGTGTTTTGAGGGGGGCGTGGTTTGGGGGGGTAGGGGGTGGGAGGGAGGGGGGCAGCGGAGCAGCGGTGAGTTGGTGGTGGGCCAACAGGCTGATCAACAGAATGAGGCCGGTGAGAGCCAAAAAGGGGGGGGGGGGGGATAATATGAACATGTGATTACACTGAAGCGCACACTTTGAATATCCCGACAGTGCAGCTTGTTTGCGGACCCGTGGACACAAGTTTAACCCTCGTTCGGGTATGAGTTGCAAAAAAATGAAATCTTTGTGAATACGCCGTCTTTTGGGAACCTTATTACCGTTCCCGATATCTTCAACAGCTCACGCGTGTCCACTTTTTGGGTCTGGATCGCCTGATGGCATGCCTGTCACCAGCCTGCAACAATGGCTTTCCTTCACCCCGCATGGAAATACGTCGAAACAGTAGGGAATCTTTTTCAAATGGCTGGTGCACTGCAATGTACTTTAAAAAAATTGAAGAAAATAACACCACACGCAGCCCAGTGCGCTCTTGATACCACCAGCAGTCACCGCTGCAGTGTACAGTACACGACATTATTATTGTCATTAATACTGTATAATAATAATTATTATTTTCCAAAGTACCGGTACTTGTCTTCCACTGCAGTACAGGCTGGAGTACTGCCATGCAATGACGCCATGCGCAGTAGCACTGCAGTGTTGGTGCCACCTGCGGTCACCGCGCACCGCACCATGTTGTCTCGCATTAGGCGCGTGGGTCGATCACTTTGGTTGGACCCAAACAAGGGGGGCGGTGCGATCTTGGCACCCACTCACACAATTACTATAAAGTACATGGTTGACATACTTTGCAGCGTAAGTGTGACTGACACAGCAATGAGGGGGGTGACTTACTTTTAGGGACACCAAAACAGCAATTATTGAAGTGCATGACCTCTGCGAGTACTTGTCGACAAAAAAAAAACACTACATGTATCAAAAGCTACAAGGACCTTGGGTTTATTCAACTGACCGCCGGACGTCAGATGCAAACTTTTCGCGCTTTTGTGGTGTATCCCGTGCTTTCTCCAACGACACCGGCTGCTTCTTGGGCTTCTCCGGGTTTGCAAAACGTGTGGAGGGTAACTCGTCAGCGTCAAGAGTCGCCACAACAGCAACTATTGAGGTAACTGCTACCACTTTTCGACCCAAGGCGGTACCTTCTCCAACAACACCGGCTGCTTCTCTGGCTTCTCCGGGCTCGCAAATGTGGAAGGTGACTTGTGGAACGCAACTTGTGAACTTCAAGAGTGAACACAACCGCAGCTACTGAAGTAGCTGCTACTTCGTAGTACTAGCTCTCGACAAAGGGAGGCCGCACCTTCTCCAACGACACTGGCTGTTTCTTAGGCTTCTCCGGGCTCGCGAACGAGAACGCCCACCCCCCACCGGCGGCGGGAGGCTCCTCCTCAACGGGCGGCTGCGCGCCCGGGGCGGTGCTGCACTCCACGGCGCTCGCCACCGACACAAGACGGTCTGTGGCAGCGGACCTGCGCTCAGCAGACGTTGGCGACAGCGCGGCACACGGGCAGCAGTTGAGTTTTGTTTCTTAAAATCAAAACACTACTGTAGTACTACTACTAAGTAGTATGATTTAACACATCCGGCCGGCGCGTGCAGGGGTGGGTGCGGTCTGGTGTTTGACCAGGCGGGCAAACCGCCCCAGAGGCTTCGGACTGGCATTTTGCCCCAGCCACGGCAGTATCTGGGCTTAGCAGCCTTTTAGGTTTCTTTCACCAATGTAGTCAAGTTTTGACATGCAAATGGGAAAATAGCATTGAGAACCCTGATGAGGCTATATGGAGTGCCAAAAACGTGCGTGGCATGTTTAAGAAGAATTCTTTGAGGAGCACGTCAGGTTTAAGTAGTGCAGGGTAGGGACGAAAAACATGACATTTTCATATGTGTTCAACGGGGCCTGTGGTGTGCAACAGGAGGCAGGGAGCCACACGGATGAGTAGGGTTGCCGGAATCGTAATCGTAAAAATTATTGTCTAGTAATTACGCTACGATTTACGGCGTAATTCTGAACCGGGCCGTAAAAAGGGTAATGAGCCCGAACAGCAACATGCACGCATTCACAGCTCTAGGGCGGCTGTAGGGGGAGGGTGGGAGGCGGCTGCGCAGGCACACAGCACGCAACATGTCCGCTGCTGGTGCAGCAGGTGCGCGTGGCACTGCCAGGGTGGCGGGTGTCGATGGTATGGCGGGTGGGGACTCGAGCACGGGTGCCGGCAGTGCTGAGGGTAGTATACCATTACGGTTTTTACGTTGCGTTACGTAATGCTACGATTACGATTACGGAGTAATTAGCAAAAATATTACGATTCCGGCAACCCTACAGATGAGTGTGTGAGCGAGTGTGTGAGTGCCGGGTAGTGGTACTGCTGTAGTACTTCAAAGTACTACGTAGTACTTGCCATGTGAGCTGATGTACCAAATCGGGCGTGAGGGGTTCCGGCTCGTGCTCCCTCGCCCACTTGATGCACCTGACAAACTGGCGGTGGTGGCGCGAGCAGCAGCAGCAGCAGCAGCAGCAGCAGCGCAGCGGCAGCAGCGGCGGCGGCCGCAGCAGCAACAGCAGCAGTGGCGGCGGCAGCACGGCAGCACAGCGGCAGCAGTAGCAGCAATAGCAAGAAGCACACAACCAAGTGAGCAAACCCGCTTCAAATGGCAGCACTAGGACACCTCTGCCACGATCAGCACAGCCAGAGGCTGCTGCAGCATCTGTGGCGTGCTCAGCAGTGCCAGCAGCCCCTCTGATGGGCACTTCATGGGTGCTTTTGGTAGCAAAAATCGAGTGTGCGGGGCCGCCTCAGATCCCATTTGGAGCGGGCAGCTGGGGGACTGCAGTGCATGCGCAAACAGGATACCAGCAAGAAAACTAGCACCGCAGTGTACCTCCAAGTATTTTGAGCATGCCTATATGGGGCCGCGCATATACCACTGCTTCACGCCGGCTTGCATGACCTGGGCCCTTGAACGCCCACAAGTGCAAATAACTACTTCAAAAGTACTATGTAGTACTTCATAGCAGTAGTCCTGAAAAATTTACTAATGTTAGTAGGAAGCTGTGAGCACTCCGGCAGCGAAACGCGGCACGTTGTGTGCAGAAAATAGAGCCGTCTCACCTCCCGTTTCGAGCGGAAGGGCAGGCAGTTGGGGAACTGGTAGAAGAACTCGTTCGACGCGTGGCGCGCGCACACCACAAACTTGCCCATGGCGAGCGCCTCCGCCACTGTCGTGCACAGCACCTCGCTACGGCTGGGGTTCACAAACACCTGTAGCGGCAAAGGGCAGCAGCGCGGCAGCAGCAGCAGGAGCGGCGGCAGCAAGAGTGGCAGTAAGCACCAGCAATCAGTGGCGGCAGCAGCGGCGTGCACCAGTAGCAGCGGCAGTGGTGGCGGCATAAGCGGCAGCAGCAGTGGCAGTAGGCAGTGACGGCAGCGGCAGCAGTAGCGGCGGCAGCTTGGCAGCAGCCCCGGCGGCTGCTCAGCATGCTGCTGAGCATGGGAGAGTCACCCAGTTGAGGGCGGCAGCTGCTGCTGAGCACTGTTGGCTGCTGCTGCTGGCGAATGCTGCTGCTGAGCAGTGCCGCAGCAGCGGTGGCGGCAGCGGCAACAGCGGCAGCACTACTGAGGTGCTCAGCGCAGTATCAAGTAGGCGGCTCCTGCGCTGCTCACCTGCAGCAACAGCAGCAGTAATGCTCAACGGCAACGACCAACACCACCTCTGAGCTGTCCAGAGCACTGCTAGGTGGCTCTCCCGCCGCTGGGCAGAAAACAGCTGCTGCTGCTGAGCACCGCTGCCGAGCCTGCGCACTGCCGCTGAGCACCCCTCATGCCGTGCTGCTCAGCAGCGGGAGAGAGTCACCATGTGCTGCAATGGACAGCTCAGAGCTGCTGCTTTGCACTGCTGCTCAGCACGGGCACTCCTGCCGGTACTGAGCATAGCGAACGGTGCTGACCAGTGGAAGAGTCACCTTGTCGAGCTCTGGACAGCTCAAAGGTGCTGCAGAGCACTGCTGCTGAGCACGGCCGCTGCTGCCGGTGCTGCTGAGCACAGCAAGGGTTTGGGATCCCAAGGTTTCACAAGTTGCAGGTGCTGGCATAATGAAAACTCCAAATGGCCAGTCCTCGAGAAATGCGTTGCTGCTGAGCAGCGGGAGAGTCACCTTGTCGAGCTCTAAACAGCTTCAAGCGTGCTGCTGAGCACTACTGCTGAGCACTGCTGCTGCAGGTGTTGCTGAGCACACCGCAATGGGTTGCATGTATAGTGTATGGGCGTCTTTTTCTTGTCAAAACATGTGCAATAACTTCCTATGCTGGGCCAGCCACCATGCAAGCGCACCAATCACCCATACGCCCGCGTGAAGCTGTGACTGTCACTGTTCTTTACAAAACATCAAGCCATTCAAGTATACGCTGTATGTTATCCGCTCCGTATACAGCATACATGGCGAGCTCATATACGTTTTCGCGCAACCGTGAGCGCATGCGGTGCTGCTGAGCAGCGGGAGGGTCACCTTGTGATGCTCTAGCTTGACGTGGTCGATGGCATCGCAGAACCTGACGGCCAGACGGAAGCGCGCGCACCGCTTCGAAATCACCTGCGCACGCCGGCAACGGTGCAAGCGCGCACAGTTGGTGAGAGGGGCCAGCGCAAACAAGGACAATGCTTGTACGTTGTGCAAAATGCACACCATAAACAGCGCGCACAGGGGGCCGTGGTTTGCGGCACTTATTGGTGCAGGCACACTTTTGCGGCACATATTGGTGCAGGCACACCGGGACCGCACCTGCTGCTGAGGTGCGAACTTGCGCTGGCACCATGCCCCCAAGCACTAGATGACAGGCCAGTGGCCCATCTCCAACCTGAATTAAGAGTGGTACAGTGCACACACCAGTGGCACATGTGTGGGTGCCTCCTGCCCACAATGGCCGGGTGTGCTAGCAGCTTCAAGCTGGAAGCTGCCACTGTGAAAGAAACCTGAAAGGCTGCTAAGCCCAGATACTGCCATGGCTGGGGCCAAATGCCAGGCCGAAGCCTGTGGGGTGATTTGTCCACCTGGTGCAAAAGCACCAGACAGCCCCCACACCTACACACGCCGGTCAGTGTCCTTGGGCCTTGTGCCGGCCGTTTGAGACCAAATTAGTCCAAAATCCAAAATCCCCTTTTTTCCCTCATTTTTGTCTCCTTTTTGTCTTCAGCTGACATCAGCTGCAAGCGGAGCAGAGCAGGCTGTGGCTGCTGCAGCAGCCGTGGCGACACAACTACTGTAGCAGAGGCGGCAGCCAGCCCAAAAGTCCCTGCCTGCCGCCGCCGCCGCTGCCCAATCCACAGCAATCGCACCTGGAGTTTCCGTTCGGCAGCTGTTGAAGTGGGGCTGTGCGGTCTGAGTTGACTGCCAAGGTTGAGTAATGCGAGGGAGGCCAGCGGCTGCTGCTGCTGCAATGCTGCTGCTCACCGGCACTGGCGTTGCGACTTTTGCGGGATGCTGCAGCAGGGGCGCTGGCGTCAGGAGAGCGTGCGTGGCGCGGTGGTTCGCCAGTTCTTCACAGCTGGGGCAGCCTCGACGGCGCCAAACACTTACGAAAGGTAGCGTGGCACTTGCCCTGCACATTGCACGCCCATACTTGCAGATGCCTGCGGATAGCAACGACCTTAGGAATGCGACCTGGGACGCGTCTCGTGCAGCCCAGCTGACGCTTGCTGCGCATGGGGCTTGGGCTGGGCTTGCTCCCAGGCAGCGGGGGGACGCTGGCAGCAGCAGCGGCAACAGCCGACGCAGCAGCGGCATCCCTCTGGCAAAAAACTTGAGCCAGACACTGTGAGAAAAGCACACGCGGATCTTAGTATCAGAAACTGTGAGGTGACTCTTTGCCAGCAAGTCGTCACTTTCCTCTGCTGTAAGATGGCATGCACTGCTGGCTCCCGTACCCTTGACAGCTGCAGCTGCAGGGGCGTGTGACGTGCGCGCTGCGGGCGCCTCACCACCACCAGCGCCTCACCTCCCAGTTTGCACCGACAGGGGCTGCTCTTTACTGGTCATATGCTAGTGCGCCTCCTGCATCACCGCCGCTGCGCCTGAATTTTCAAGTCCGCCAGCCTCTGGAGTGCAGAGTGGGCGTGGCCACTTGGCAATGACCTAGTGGGCACACACCACGCCAACTTCACCACACCGCGCCACGCGTCTGCAGTACACTCCCACACAGACCCGCCGCATCCCACCACTCTGTACTTGAAGTAAACTTGAAGTTGGCGCGCTCCGCCCCTCACCGCCCCCTCCCCTCCCCCCCGGTGTACATGCGCACCACCACAGGTGTGGCAGCTGCGCGCATGGCGGCCGTATCAACAGACACTATATTTGCGCTGTCATCAGGCCCTGCTGGGCAGGCGGGAGTGGCGGTCATACGGGTGTCCGGCCCCAGTGCAAAGGATGCACTGGCAGCGCTTATTGGCGGCGCTCCTGCTGCGGCAGCAGGTGTGTGGGGCAACCGCTGGGGCAGCGGCTGCTGCTGAGCACTTGTGCTAGTGGTGCCACTGCCATGTTGGGTTGATGTGCATGTGGGGGGCGCAGTCTGTGCTGGCGGTAGTACACCAGAAACGTTGTTTTTTGACATGAAACCCTGTTGGATGACTCTTGCGCTCACAGGCGTGCCCCGGCTGAACAGTGGTTGCGCGCACATGCTGGACATTTTGAACCGGACATACCACAGTTACGTAGTACTTCGAAGTACCCTTTTTTTACGGCGGCACCTCGATTTGCATGTGTGCTGCGTACCAGTCACACGGGCGCCCTGGAAGCGCGATGGTGCGGGGGGCGCCGTCGTCACCGGCGGATCGCCATGGGGTGCTGCATCACATGCACGGTTGGACAGCAACACGTGGCCGTGCACATGCGCGTCACCGCCACTGCGCGCCTGTCACGACCCCAGCGTATGCGCTTACCCATTCTGATCACAGGCAGCCACTTTGTGTTCCCGTCCTGCCGCTGGCAGAGACACACACTGTGGCACGCCCCCTGCGACGCCCCCCGCCCCCCCCCCCC
>JAULBY010037890.1:0-14117 GCA_032358315.1 Ophiocytium majus | reverse complement strand
GCCGCCGCCGCCGCCGCCACTGTCGCCGCCGCCGGGGCCGCCGCCGCCGCCGCCACCGCAAAGCACGAGTGCGTGCAGCGCGCGCTGGCGCTCTCGCAGACGCGGCAGGCGCGCGAGGTCGCCGGGGTCGACGACCACGTGTGTGACGTCTGCGCTGAAGCAGGGGGCCACGCGCCCGCCGCACAGGCGCACTGCGTGGGCTGTCGCGCCGAGGGGGGAGTAGGGGTCGGGGAGGGAGGCGGTGTCCGAGTGCGGGTGCGCGCTGCCGGGCGCCCCCGGTCCCAGGTCACTGCAAAGCAGGACGCATGTACACATACGTGTCTTTACACGGAAGTAGTACGTACTTGAAGTATACTGGAGTATTACTTGGAAGTGCATGTGCATGTATTCACCTGGTAAAGTATGTGTGCATTCAGAGCAAACTACTTCGAAGTACCTGAAGTGTGCACCAACCGCAGCAGTGCGCGTAGCGACGTGTGTGGCCACAAGCTAGCGGCGACTGATGGCATATACGCGTGCCGTGTGACGCATGAACTGCCGCTGCCAACGCAACGTGTACTAACGGCTGATTTGCAGGTGAGTGGGCGGCGCCAGTGGGTTTGCGGGTCAACCACTGCAGCCACCTGTACACGGCCAAGGCTTACAGTCCAGCTGTGCAGGCACGGCAACGTCAGCAGGGCTTGAGCGGAAGGGGGGCGGCCAAGCAGTTCTGCAACCATACCCCACAGCGTGCCCCTGACCTGTACATGTCCACATAGATAACGCAGCAGCCGAGCCACAGCGCCGTGAACCTTGAGTCCAGCGCCGCCTCCTCGCCATCCTCCAGATCATGCTGCGCCGCTGCGCGCCAGTCGAATGCTCCGCCACGCCGCTCCAAGCACGCATTCATGTTTTCGAACACCTGCGGTGGGGGTCGAACGGCAGTGCAGCCTGACACAGTGAGAAGCACGTGTCCCCAGGAGAATGGGGTGACTGCGGCCCTAATGTCTAGCATCCAGACAGAAAAATTACAGCGCCGGGCAGAGCAACGGGCACGGTTGGTGGCACTAAAGCATGTTCGATAGGGGCGTACCATTTACTATAGCTGATCACACAGAAAATGGCGGGGGGGCCAGGTTACATTCGGAGGCACAGAACAATTACCACAAGCAATTAGCCCACGCAACTACTTCGGCACGAGACGGCATGTACTACCTTGGCGAGCGCGGGCGCGTCGACGTCATGCGTGTAGCTGTCGCCATAGGCGTCCTGCCGCTTTGCGAGCTCAGCGCGCGCCGCAGGGTCCGCGGCACGCAGCTGCTCAGCAGTGGGCAGCGGCGGCCCGCCCTCCGGCACCTGTGCCGCGGACAGCAGCCATGTGACGTCCACCACTGAGTGCGTGCCGGCGCGGACCAGCGCGGCTGTGTGGACGTCAGCCCCTGGGCTGCCATCAGGGCCCCAGACTGCGTGGCGCATGGGTGGCGAGCGAGGCGCCAGGGTTGAGGTGGGTTATGTGAGGAGGAAGTTGGTGGGTTTTTGTGGATTTGATGATGAAGCGATGGGTAGGCCACCGGGTGCTGACGTATGATACAGGTACTGGTGTTGGTGTTGTGGTCGCAAGGATAAAATTCGAGCAATGCCTAACAGCATGATGCACAGGATGCAAACCTGTGTGTCTGCACCGTACTGCAAACTACACACTTTTAACACATGCAGTATGTGGCGTACTTCTGAAGTACTTGTTGACCTTCTACTGTAGTATGTACGCTTATTAAACCCCGCTTAGGGCGCGGAAAGCCCTGGTATGAAAACTCAATCTAGGAGCAATACACTCTAGGTCTCCACACCGGCAAGGGCCGTCACCCTGGGCGGACCCGTAGTACTACAGTAGTATGTACGAGGAACTGCCCAAAATAATACAGAAATGCAGACGCGCTTTTGGTCAACAGGAAAACCAATACCCTTACTCTACATGTAAATTACCATGGGTATGCAAATGTAAATACAGCCTTCACGCATCGTGCGGTGTTGATTGGGAGGCCAAGCCGCTGCGCGAAGCGTGTCTAGCGCAGCAAACGAACTGTGCGCCACCGCCTCTGCACGGACGCCATGGCGCGCCCACAACCTGGTCACCGCCGTGCGCACTTGAAAAAAAAGACTGGCCTGATTATGATCATTGTCTCAAGTACGATGCCTCCGCGCGCCGCGCGCCCCGCCCAACAACCATCACCAGCATCCAAGCAGCAAGCCGGTGCAAAGGTTCGCGGTGAGGCAAGCAGCACCCACGCACCCGCTCCGCGCACCCCCGTCCCACATGCTATATATACATATGGCCTGGCATATTGCCCTAGCTACGGCAGTACAAGGACATAGAGCGACCTTTCAGGGTTGTTCGTTCACTCACAGTTTGCGACGACGTAGGTGGTGCCCGGCGTCGGGTGCGGCACCACCGCGCCGCCGCCCTCCAGCACCATCCTCTGCAGCTCCCCGCGCGCATACCGCTTCGCGGGCGCCCCTGCGCGTCGCGCGCGCTTGCGGGGCGGGTCGCCCTCTGTCACCACCGGCCCCGCTGGCTCGTGCATGCTTTGCGGCACAAAGTACTCGTCCGAGAGAAGGCAGATCTGGCGCCGCGGGTGCGGAAAGCGTGGGTGTGCAAACCGCCGTAAGGGCATGCGGGTGGGACGGCGAGTCGCTGTGGCTGGGAGCTGGGTGCCGCATGTGGGGGTCACATACTTCTGAAGTATGCTAAACTTTTAGAAGTATGCTTCGGAAATATGTCATGTATCTACATGTATGTGCATACGTGTAAATACACCTTCAGTACATGCATCTGCCTGGAGTGCTGACACATGCTGGTCTGTGGTGGCGCGCGGGACAGCATGGTGGCACTACTGTAGCACTCCGGAAGAGCAATGACAGGCTTGCCAGACCTGGAAGGCCATAGACGCAGTCTGGTCTGCGTCAGCCGGTTGCATGACTGCTGATGTGCAGTATTAGTATGTGCTGGGCTGCTGACCTCACAGTGGTAGTGGCAAGTGCCTTCTCAGCTCGGCGTACGCTGTCTGACGGCTTGGGTTCACGGCTCAGTAATGGGGGCAGCGGCTACGACCGACGCCCACACGCCGCTGCGCTCAGGTGGCTAAGTTTACATGTCGCCCAAACCCCGCCCTGCAGATGCAGCACCCCCTGTAAGTACGCCTACTTCACTATGCTGCACTTCCGAAACAGCTCAGCGCTTGAAGTCTGTATACTTCAGATGTATTAGTCCCACAGACATGAGGGCATGTGCTTGAAGTATGGGCACGTGCCTCAAACGGCGCGCCGTCCGCGCCCTCGAAAGCCGAGCCGGAGCGCTGCACGTGCATGGCCGCGTCGAAGTCCCCCAGCACCGCCTGGCCAGGGCGCACCGCTGCTTCCACGCGGTCGCCGCGTCGCCGCCATGCCGCGGCGTGGGCAGCCGCGCCGACTGTTGTGGCGCGTCGCATGGACCAGGCTGCGCGCGCCGTGTCCAGGTCATCGCAGTCCAGTGGCACCCAGCCCTTGTCGTGGCGGATCTGGGGGGGGGGGGGGGGGGGGGGGGGGGGGGGGGGGGGGGGGGCAGGCGCGGATGTGGACGACTTTCAGAAGTTGGTTGGGTGAAGCAGGTGCTGCCGCGTGTGGCTGGGGTGAGGCATGGCACCGAGGCTTCATGGGATGGTGCGGAGCAAATGATGTTAAACGCGAGCTTGAATCAGAAACACGCGCTGTCTCCAGGTCATCGCAGTCTACTGTCGTGGCCTGGTCTGGGGAGGGCGTAACGGAGGGGTGGGGTGGGGTGAGGCAGGCTGGCGGGCGTGTGGGTAACAAAGATGTAAGATTGCACTAAGCGCGGGCGCTAGACCGCTGTGCTCTTGGGGCGTCGTGATGATGTGTACTTTGAAGTAGGTTCAACGACTGCTGACGGTGCAGGTTTGTTTAACCGCCACTGCGACGAATGTCTGCGGACCATTTCAATTGTTATGGTACTGGAAGCGCCGCCTACGCGCGGCGTAGACTCTGCGCAGGCCCTTACGTTATTGTCCATCAAACGTCCATCTCTAGGTTTGCCCGCAGAAAGGGTTTTTGTTGGTCATTTAAAAAATGCTTTACCCCCCCATCCAAATATTTCAAAACTATCTTATTATTTATAATACCTCTTATATTTTTCCTTTTTATACAGAACAGTTTGAAAGGAAGGATCTTCACCAATGTGGACAATGGTTAATCGCTCCAAGTTGTACTGCTATAAAAAAACATTGTGGCGCAAAGAATTTTCCTGGAAGTCAGCACGTAAATCGTACAGATGTTGTTCATTCGTACTTTCGGAAACAAGTTTTTTTGCAATGAACAATCTTGAATTTAAATTTGTTCTTCATTTCCATTGCCTTTTAACCCAAGCTAGCTTCATCAATTGAGACAGAGTCGACGTCATCAATAATGATAAAAAAATGCCAATTTGAAGGTTGAAAAGGGTTTAGGCTATTTCCGTTTCGCTCGCCGCTACCCAGGAAATTGCCGCAATTTATGATAACCCTTTTTGTTAAGATCAGGCTTTTGAATTTTTGCTTTGAATTACAGAAATAAGACGATTTTCGAGAAGAAAAGAT
This sequence comes from Ophiocytium majus, assembly GCA_032358315.1. Classification (NCBI taxonomy): domain Eukaryota; class Xanthophyceae; order Mischococcales; family Ophiocytiaceae; genus Ophiocytium; species Ophiocytium majus. Next base: position 9,513 of record JAULBY010037890.1, on the reverse strand, counting down.
ACTTCAATAATCCAGCTCCTTGGTTCAACGGCTGCCTGATTTGGGTTTCATTTTTTCTAACAAAATAACTTGGAAAAGAAAACAGATCTTCTAGTGTTATTAAACATACAGTTTTACTTGAAGCAAAATTTTCAGTGTGGCGTTTCATTTCCCCCCTGACAAATCGGGCTGCCGACAAAAACTTTGAATTTGTTCCAAAAATGAAGTTGATGTAATTTGGTGAAAACTCGCGAACTAGTTTTCATGTATCTCCATTTCATAGGAATTATCGGGACGTATCTCTTCTTATTTTTATTCATTCCTGCCGCTATAAATTTCTTTCATTAGCATATAAATGGCTTGAGATTAAGTTTTGATACAAAATACGGAAATCCTATCTTTGGTTTTCTCGATCTCGACTTGCTTTGCAAATACAAAAAAGTTGTTAAAAAGTGGTGAAACTCCACAACTTAATTTAATTTTGTTTCCTTTCTTTAAAAAAAATCGGGACGTATCGTTTCTTTTTTATTGAATTCCTGCCGCTCTTCATTTATCTCATTGGTTATAGAAATGGCTTGAGACAAATTCATAGTCGAACATACAATAATCCTATGTGACAGAAACCTGAAAGGCTGCTAAGCCCGATACTGCCGTGGCTGGAACCAAATGCTAGGCCGAAGCCTGTGGGGTGATTTGTTTACCGGATAAAAGAACCACACAGTATGTCTCGTTTTGAAACGTTGGATAAAGATACGAGATGCTGCAGTATCAGTATTATGTCATATCTTTATCATCGTCTTTGAGTGCAACACCGAAAGTAGGCAGCTCTAAAAAATGTGTTCCATTTTACTCAGCGGGTGATAATGGTACGCCGTAATAAGTTTGTCGTGTACTCTCATTAGACTCCGCTTAGGGCGCGGAAAGCCCTTTGCACACGGTGCGTGTGACCAGGAAATCAGACAGGTAGCGAAGAACAAACTCGGAAAGCTCAGTACTGTGGGAAGCCTGGCGTGTTGCCAGAGCACTACTTGTACTGTTCTTGTACTTAGAAGAACTTTCAAAAGCAGGAACATTCGTTGGCCTATTTTTGTTAATGTCTTATTGACACCTGATATATTTTCTTGCAGAATTAACGTGCATGTAAGAATTTTTTATCGTCTTGACTATTCCTAATAAATTGCTTTTAAAAAACTATTTTTTAATTCTGACATATTGTGGCAAGCACAGCATACTTGAAGAAGTATGCGGGCGCCTTTGCTGGGCCTGCAACACCTGCAACTACTGTGGTAACAAATAAATACCGTACAACTATGATGGCGTTGGCTGGCTAAGCGCTGGCACCAAAATCATGAAGGTGACAGCTCAGTGGTGGACCACTGCAGGGTACTTTGTGCCACCCATGTAAAGTCCCGTGAGCAACACCAGATACTTTACAGCATTGTTCTCGAAAACACTCTTGGTACCGGTACATTACTGTACTTCACTTCCAAAGTAGTAGCAGTCGATTGGTTTGCACTTGTGGGCGTGCAACAGCCCAGGTCAAGCAAGCCAGCACGAAGCAGCGGCCACGCCCGGCCCCATGTACACATGATCACAGCTTGGCAAAGCCATCAACAAGAACTGCCGCAGGCAGGCAGGCCTGAGCCGCCGGCAGGCTTGGGCTCAACCTGCCAGCATAGTCAGCCGCCAGCGCGCCATACAGAGCAGTGCGCTCAGAACTTGTAGAAGTATGCGTCGCGGAGACAACAAAATAACGTGCACATGCACTTCAACAACAAAATCGCAGACCGAAGCCTGTCTTTGCATGTCTGAAACCAAAAAGCGGATGAGCAGCAATATTTTGGCATACATGGGTGTCTACACTACATTGCATGTTACTGCTGCGGGGACACTTGACCACCACCACCAAGACAACGGCACGGCCTGCAGCCGTTGTGTGTCTGCATCTATAATTCGCGGTTTCACTCTGGCCGTCGCACTGATGGTCTGGCACAGTGGTGGCAGCAGTCGCGCCCAATGAATAGACTATTCAGAATAGTGCCATGGCAGTGCTCTCTGCGAAGCTGCGTACACTAGTGAGAGAAGTGTGAGGGGCCACAGCCACGTGGCAGAGACGTCTGTCATCACACCCTGTGACCTTAGAGCAGCCCTGGCCCCTTGGACATGTGAAGGAAACCAAAAAGGTGACTGAGCCCAGGTACTCCCGTGGCTGGGGCAGAAAGCCAGGCCGACGCTTGTGTGGTGATCTATCCACTTGGTCAGAACCAGTGGCCCACACCCTACACGCGCCGGTGAGTACCCTTAAGGGCTAGGGATGCTTCTGAGTAATACAACAGCAAAGGCTTACTTGTCGGTGGCGCATGTGCTGGGTTCGTGACCGTAGCACTTCACACACAAAAGCCCACATGACAGCGCACAAACACGTGCACACAGGTCTGCACACTTACAAGTACCGGTACAATGCATACAGTCATGCTTTTTTCACACTCTGGCACGCAATGCCCACGGGGCTTTCCGCGCCCTAAGCGGCGTTAAAAAGAAGTACTGGTGCCAAGTACTTCAGTGAAGTACGTGCAGCACATACAGTACCTGCCTCAGAAGTATGAATAATATTCACCTAGTGATGGGTCACGGCGTATCATGCATTTATACGTTATACAAAATACGGCGTACTACTAGTAGTATTTCTGCGCCCCAAAACGCGACATGCAGCGTATTTGCCGTATAAATACGTTCGTCTGTATACTTTATACGGCGTATTGACATACGTCATACGGCATATAATGCGAAAAGTATACGCTGTGACCCATCACTAATAATACCGATAATAATACCGGTACTTCACTGGGCAATGCCAGCTTGTTCGCCAGTGACAGCATGTCTAATCACGCTGTTCCTGATCACGTGCACACAATGCGCAAAGGGCTTTCCGCGCCGTAAGCGGACTTTAGGAAAGGCACTTCATGTAAGCATACATGTGCGCCACTCACCCGCACGACGCGCAGAAAGCGCATGGAGAACCCCGCGCTGAACGTGCTGCTGGCCGGGCACTCCATGCACTTGATGGCCAGCACCACGGAGTCGCGCGGGTGGATGAAGACGTCCGGCCAGCACTGCGGCGGCGCAATGCTGCCCTCTGCGCTGCGGGCGATGAAGGGCTGCAGGGGCAGCGGTGGGGTGGCGCCATCAGCGTGTCAGCCACACTGCGCCTGTCGATAGTGCTGCAGAGGTGCCACTGGCAGTGGTGCCTGTGGAGGACGCTACGATGGCTGCATGGTATGGATATTTGTGGTGAGTGTCCACTCCGTTTGTTCGGTATCAATTTTCTACCAAACCAGTGGTCTAAGGGACTGTGGTGGTGTCATGTTGTGGGGAACTGCTGTAACAGTTTTTGTTGGTATGCACAATCGGCCTGCAGGTTGCGGCGCACCAGCACCTGCTAGTTCTGCCGCCAGCCAAGCTTACACGGAGAAGAACTTGCCCAGGCTACATGAAAGCTGATGCTGCTCATGTGCGCACTGTCCGCTGCAGCAGCCAACTCACTGGAGGCTGCCACCTCCTTGCCTCGACCCACTTGCCCTGCAGCCTGGCATTCAGGTCCTGCGTGTCACATATGGCAGGCATATGGCAGGCAACAGGGCATACCATGGGCACGCAACAGCTCGGCATGAGTGCAGCGTATAGGCTCACAGAGTGGGCTAAAGGCATCCACTGCGGACACATAGAGTGGCACATGCCTACCGCTGGCGCACGCTGGCACAAAATGCAGCATTTGAATATGCTTCGAAGCATGTCGTCGGTGATATCAGTAGTAACTTGCAGAATTGCAACTGCTTGTAAAACCGACAAGCTGTCATTTCCTTTTGACACTGTTGACAAACGTGTTCTTAAGAGAAAAAAGTGTGCGGATGCTGGTGCTGTTGTACTGCATGGGTGTAAGAGCAGCCTGTTTCGACCTTTCTTGTAGTAGCTATTGCGGATTTCAGTGCGTACACATGTGCTTCAAGTACACCTAAAATAGCGAAGGTGATACATGTCACTGGCCTTTACACTGGCGATTACCTACCCAGCGGAACGGAGTCAACCTGAAAATCATAATAACCACCTCCAAAAGATCTGATGTCTTCAGTCAACAGAAAGCACACTGACGTGATCAACAGCATTCAAAAATAAATCACACTACAAAAATAAGAAAAGCGGACATGATTGACCCACAAGTAGTCGTTGCATTGCCATGAGTGGTGGCGGAAAGCGCCAAATGTTTTTCGTCCAATTGAGAGTGAATCAACCCGTAGCACAATATTCAATTTCACCATTTGGTTTGAGGCAGTTGGGTAAATCACCCGACGGCCTTAGGGCACGTGGCATATTTGGTGAAAAGGAACATGACACCGCAAGCTAACTTGTAAACGGTACAAGGACGACGAGCGGTTTCTAACCAACAGCAAAAAAATATTTGTATTTCTTACTTGTGTATTATTGTATTAATATTATTATTCTTTCAGAGTTTTGGCACCTTGGGGCTACTTTGCAGGTTTACAGATTCATTTTACTGTGACAAAATTCAACCACAGACGTGCATGAACTCTGCTCAATTACTGGTGTAGACAAGTAACCGGTAGAGCAACTAGCAGCAACCATACTGGTGCCCAGCTTCAGCATATTCTCAACGTATCCGAATTGTTGACCAGCACACATCACTTGCGCACACCACATCGCTTTGCACCAAGGTGCGGCCTACATGGGTGCACTTACTGCGCAGCCCTACTAGTAGGGTTCGTACCTTGCACATTTGTTTCCACGTGTGCCACAACCGATCTGTTCTCCAGGTGCATGTGCCACCTGTACTTGGTGGCATGGCCAACCATGTATGTCACGCAAGCCCCAGCCGGTGCAGCCCGGCGCTACCTTACACTATGTGGGCCACTGCCGCGAAGTGGCAGTTGCCGTCTGCATGCACCTCGTAGGAGCATAGCTTGTGTCTAACCCACAGCGTCTGTGACCCCGGGGGTAGGCACAAGCTATGCCACAGTATGCCTCGACGAGATGGATGTGGACGGCAACCGCTTTTTCAGGGCAGTTGCCTACATGGTGCACAGCAACGCCCGGAGGCACCGGCTAGTGCGCTGGGCTTGTGTGACATGCATGGCCGGCCAAATCGCCAAGTACAGGCGGAACATGCACCTGGACAACAGGTCGGTTGTGGCACAAATGGGACGATGTCCAAGGTAAGAAACCCAGGCCTGCGCAGTGAGTGCACCCGCACACGCCGCAACTTGGGGCAGAGTGATGTGGTGTGCGCAAGCGATTTACGCTGGTCGGTAATTCGGGTACGATGAGAATCTGTTGACCAAGGGTGCAAATGTTGAGCAAATGTTGAGCAAATGTTGAGCAAATGTTGAGCAAATGTTGAGCGTAAAGCACGCATGTCAGGTGAATATTGTGGTAGTGGGTGATAGCCCTGGTTTTGTTGAGCCAACAACGGCTTTGTTGAACCAACAATCATAACTAATTGTCCACCACAACAACCTTTTGCACCAAGTAAACCAATGCGGGTGAAAATTAATAGAAAACTACTAATTGATCTAAATCAACTCAATACTTCAAGCACACTATTAGTGAAACACTGTCCGATTTTCTGAACAGACAAAAGTGTACCGGGGATGAAAAAAAATCTTCAGAGGTATATTTTAACTAATTTCGAAGATCAAATTGGAAAAGTGGAAAATTTTCAGGGTCAAAACTGACCATTTTGTGAATAAGCCGAGTAAGCTTTTGTATCCAAAAAAATGAAATAAATATGACAAGAGCCACTTGTTTAGGATAAATTACCTGAAGTCAGCACCAGCAAAGATTAATGCAGTCAACACCTAATAAAGCATATCGAATGATGCTTGGACTGAAAAAACGATTAGAAAATATGGCCAAAACTCTATTAAGTTGTCGGAAATGAATGTCGATCTAACATGCCAAAAATAATTTTAACTGAGACTTCGGAAGTACAGAGGTACTGCCGCAAAGCCAGGGTACTGAAATTCTTTTAGAAGGAAGAAAAAAAGCTATATTTTTGAAACCGAGAAACAGAAGGTATGTAGAAGTCGAAAATAACTATTTACATAATAACTCCACAATAGAGCAATAAAAAATAAGGAATGAGAAGTACCTGAAACTTATGTATGTGTGTAGATCTACTGTACCAATAACAGTGTACCATACTTCAGTATATGAGTATGTACGCTGTAATTACTACGTGGTATACATGTATACTTCGACGAAGTATATGGTACCGGTAAATAAGTAGACAATTTTCAATGAAGTGATTCACCTTGCATCGCTAGACAACTCTCTACGTGGTTGTTCCAATTTGAACACACATTTCTTAGGGGAATTACATTTAGTGGACCGACCTCAACAATGGCATCCAATAATTATGATAATGTCAAGACTAAAAGGCAGTGCATACTTGTGAAGTACAGTGTACTCTAAAGTACATGAAGTCTAATCTAGTAAGAAAAACAAAAGTACTTCGAAGTAGTCGACGGCAAACACCTAACGTCATCATCGGCAACACCCCAATTACACCACAACAGCGCGTATAAGTGGGCATCCCCACTCCTTGAACTGTTGTACGTGGTACACTGCCAAGCGACTCTGCGAAACTGCCGCATGCTGCGACCGCACGCACACGCCCACCCTGAGCTCCGCAATGCTGAATCCCGAGCCGACGGCGCCGCAAGTGTAAAACAGTGCGAAGCTGCTCCCGCCGCCGCCGCCGCCGCCGCCGCCGCCGCGGCACGCCACCAGAAACGATGCGACGCCGCCGCCGCGCCCGCCCTCCCCAAAGTATCCGCCAACTGCCAGAAGGTCCATGGGCTGCGTGGCATCCGCGTACTCGGGCTTCATTTTGATCCACCGCCGCTTGGCGCGCCCTAGTAGGCGCGGCGGTGGTGGGCGTCGTGGGTGTGGCGGTGGCGCGGAGAGGCGTAAGGGCCACATTGTGGGGGGGTTGCGTGCAACGGGATTTTTCACAGTTAGGCGTGTGTGTGTGCGCACCGCAGGGAAAAAAGCGCATGTGTCCATGTGTCTGTGTGGGGGGAGGGCGTGTGAGTGTGTGTGTGTGTGCGCGCGCGCGCGTGTAAAGGTGACCGTAGCAAAGCAAGTACAGGGCCTCTCAACAGGGACCAGCACACGCGGGGGCGCTGTTCCAACGACAACGTGGGCACGCGCCGGCACCGCACGCGGCAGCGCGCGCGCACCTTTCTCGCCGAGAAGGTAGGGCGACGTCAGGTCCTTCACCACGAGACCCTCCTCCCCATGCAGTATGGCGTGCTTCTCGAAGTACGCCGCCAGTGCCGCCTGCGCCGCGCCTTCGCGTGCGTGCACCGTCTTGGCCCGTGACACCTGCCGACCGTCGCCGCGGTGCAAATCACACCCCGGCGCATGGAAAGCCCACAAAAAAACGCGAGGCCCAGCACCGTTGTGCAGTGCACATGGGGGCACCAGGTGAGTACACCGGGGGGCTCATTTCTCAGTATGGTACAATAGTGAGGGCACTCCAGTGCCACAGCACGAGCGTGGCATATGCGGCATTTGGGTTTAGCGACGCGCTGTGTGGGCGGCGGTGCCTTGCGCCAAGTGCTAAAGAACACCTGCCCGTTGGATTTATGCTGACACCGGGTACTTGTGCCTGACACACTGCACACGACCATGTGCCGCAACAGCCAAAAACACCCCGCGGCAGAGGACCACTTGTCACACTAAACACATGCACACATCACGACGCGCCCTGCTGCACACCTCAAAGCGGTGCGCGATGGGGCGCACCACGCGCAGCAGCACGCGCCGCCGCACGTCCAGCGGCAGCGCCGTCAGGTCGCCCAGCTTCGGCGGCGCTGCACCCGCTGCTGCCGCCCCCGCCCCCGCCAGCGCAGCGAGTGCGCCGCCTTCAAACGGCGCCCTGGGCTTTGCGCCAGCCCCCCCCTTGCCGCCGCCGCCAGCAGCTGAGTCGTCGCCGCCCGCTGCGTCCGCCGCCTCCGCCGCCGCCTCGCGCAGCACGGCTTCCTCCGCGGCGCCGCCGCCGAGGTACACAATGTCAAAGATAATGTAGCAGAGCCACTGGTGCACGGGCGCGTTGCCGCCGCCGCCGCCGCCGCCGCCGCCGACGCTGGCGCTGGCGGTGAAGGAAGCCTCGGCGCGCGCTGTTGTGCGGTTGGCGCCAAAGGGCACCATGCGGCGCAGCTCGTTGTCCCAGGAGACCATCTCGCCGTCCAGGATGCAGCGCTGCGCGTCCACCTGGAGGCGCGGTTGTGGCTCGGGACGCGGGTGTGACAGAGCGGCGAGTGTGTGTGAGGCTTCGGGCGGCGGCCTTCGGGACGCCAGTGCTGCAGGCTGCTGCGAGATGGTGAAAAGCAGCCCGGGCTGGAACATGAGATTGGCAGGGTAATTTGCCCTACCAGGTGGTAGGGCGCCCGCATACAGGCGCTAGCTGCGCGGCCACGCGATGATGCACCTCATTCCTACCGCCATCTTTCCCCAACAAGGGCGTGTGGGTGCCTCATTTTTCGTGGACTGGCGTGTGCAGCTGGAGGTTCCACATGCTTGAAACTGTGGCGTGCTGGCATGCCCTGTGAGCAGTGGCTGATGGACCGTGGCATAGGACGCATGTGCATTGTGCACTGCTTCAACTGGCAGTATACTTTTGAACTGCTACCTGGTAAAAGGTACCGAAGTACTACAGTGGTACGTGCTAGCAGCGTACCTGGTTTCGGACAAAGTCTGACATGACCTGCCCGTAGACGTGTGTGTAGTCATTGCACTTGCGTGTGTACCACTTGATGTGGTTGCCGTCCTTGTGGCACAGTATTCTGTCGCCGTCCACCTTCAGCTGCGGCGGCGGAGGCGGTGAGCACAGCGCGCGCGCAAAAGTGTGTAAGTGCAGCTGGCACATGCTCTGTGGACGAAGCAAGCTGTGTAAACCACCTCTAGCCATGTGTTTGAGGCATCATTGTCACACGCAAAAACTCGATACATCATGCGCACTGCCTCCGGCTTCATCCAGAACGCAGCCTGCCTCAGCGATGATGGCAGCTGCCAGTGGTTGCCGTGCCAGCACACGCAGCTGGCTTTTTTCTTCATACCAAACATATACTCCTTGAAGTATGCAGTCCTGTGATGCATCACAGACACATGACGCATTCTGTCACCAGCCAACGCGCCAACACCGACATGGCAAACACAGGAAAAAATGCAGCACGCCACACAACCAGCTGCCGTGCGCTCACCAACACAACACCACGTCACCACTGGCATCAGCGCTTCGCTGCCCTCTGCGTCAGCGCAGCACTGGGCCTCGTCCTCGGCCAGGCCTCAACCGCACAGGCCGCGACCGCGCAGAGCTTTGCTCCCTACGTCGACATGACGTTGCAGTCGAAGACGAAGGCGACCAGCTCGATGATCGCATCGGGCGCCAAGGCGACAACACTCGCCTTCATTGTCAGCGGGTCCGCCTGCCAAGCATCGTGGGGTGGCTACTAC
>JAULBY010037889.1:0-39464 GCA_032358315.1 Ophiocytium majus | reverse complement strand
GGAAGTACTACCTCAAACACAAGGCCATCCGCGACACAGCTAAGACACAGCAGCGCGATGCTGAGTTTGAGGCGGAGATCCAGCGGCGCCTGGCTGTGCGCGCATCCGCTAACCGCAAGGCAGCTACTACCACGGGCACACAGACTGTCGGTTGTTCAGCAGAGACTACGGTGGACATGAAGCGCCTGTTGCGTGTCCTCACACAGAAGACCAGAGCCACACTGAAAAGCGAAGGGTGGACACCACCAGTTGATGACGAGGACTACAACAGCGAGGAAGACGATGAAATCACAGACGAGGACGAGGAGTGGCTGCAGTCCCTCACCAAGTAGTAGTTCTCCTCTCTCCTATGGGAAAATGGAGAATATCATGGGGACATCAGTCTGATGAGATGGTTTTTGTTTTTTCAAAATTTGGTGTCAAACTGTCTGAGGGGCCATCCCACAATATTCTCCACTTTTCTATGGGAGAGTGGGAGAACTAAATATACTCATTTCACATCCTTCTTGTATCGTGTGTACCTGGGAATTGCGTATCTGTTCCTTTTGCGTATCCCTTGCGGGTGGGGAATGACGCAATCTTTTGAAAAGGGGTTCGATGTGGCGGCTCTACAGCACGGGGTGAGCGGGCGTACCTGCTGCGGCAGAGCGGGTGTCTCCCACCGCTTCCGCAACAGGCGGGCTGACGTCCAGTTATCACAGTACCAACGCTGGCTCGGGCTGCACCATTTCGTGCCCGCCGCCAAGTAAGGGCCTCTTTTCGCGTATTCGACGGGTAGGAGGTAAATTCTCATGTGTTCTCATTTAAACATATTTAATTTTTTTAAGTATTGTTTGAACATACCTTGGAGAGGAGTGATATGCGCAGAGACATTACCAAATAAAATCTCGGACAGGAAATACAGGTCATTCAACCATGCCCAAAGAGCGTGCGGCCAAGAAGCAGCGCACCTCGGCGACGCCAGTATTTGAATCCGAGCCCGTGTCGAGTAATATGGTGATCGACAGTGTGGATCTTGTGTGGGCGAGCGAGATGTTGGACGGCGATGTAGGTGCGGCGCGCAAATTTGCGGACTTCTGCAGGCACAACGTCATCAACATGGCGGCGAAGGACTCCAAAGAGGCCAAGTTGGTCCATTTCAACCCGGACAACTGCCTGTGGGAGCCGTGCTCGGACATGGATGTGATGATGCGCGAAATGCAAGAGTTTCGCGTGGAGATTCGAAGGCGCGTCGCCGCATTCAGAGACTCGGAGACAGAGTGGATCAAGGACCTGTTTGACAACGCGCACACGCGCTCCGGCACGCTCGCCAACATGCAGTCCATGATGCCAGTCATGAAGGCGGCGGCAGCGATGCTGCGCGACAAGACATTCTCCAAGAAGCTGCACACCTCGAGGGACACGCTCAGCGTGCGCAACGGACTCATCGATCTGCGCACCGGCCAGCTGCGAGAGCGCCGCCGTGAGGACTACATCAACTACATTGTGGACATCGAGTACGACCCGGATCATCCCGACAAGGGCAAGGTAGAGAAGCTGGTGCGCGAAATCACCCTCGCAGACGCTTTTGTTTCCGAGGTGGCACGAGTGGAGAAGGAAATCGAGGAGACTGTAGACGAAACCGAGGAGTGGCACGCGGCAAAGGAGAAGGAGGTTGAAGAGTTCAAGGCCAAGATAGATGACAGGCGAAAGCTCTACACCTACGTGAAGGCCGCAATCGGATACGCCATCACTGGGTACTGCAATCTCGAGGCCATCTTCTTCAACGTCGGCAAGAGCGGCTCCAACGGGAAGGGTTTGCTCATGAAATTGCTCTCCGCCATTCTCGGGGATAAGTTGTACACGGCGAAGCCGGCAATGATCATGTACCGCAAGGTGGGGCGCGACCCCGGTGCCGCATCATCCCACCTCATGCGCCTGGAGGGCACCCGCGTCATGTACATTGACGAGCTGCCGGACGAGAGGGTGGACGAGCAGGCGCTCAAGGAGTTCTCGGGCGGCGCCAACGTCAGTGGTCGCGATCTCTTTGGCGGTGAGCGCGAGTTCACCCCGTCTCACGTCATGTTCATCAACTGTAACACCATTCCCATTATGAAAGTGGACGGGCCCACGCGACGCCGCATTGCCGGTCTGCCGTTTGACGCCAAGTTTCGCTCCGTGACCGGCAGCAACGATGAGGAGCCGTACGACCCCGAAGACCCCACGCACTTTCTCAAGGACTCCAACCTGAAGAGCAAGATCGACAATGGTGATTTCGTACAGGGATTCCTGGCCTGGGCAGTGGAGGGAGCGATCAACTTTTTCGACAATGACATGGACCTACCGGAGAAGCCACAGTGCTGCATGGTGACGGCAGCTGATGTCGCCTTCGACAATGACAAGGTGCAGCGATTCATCGATGAGGAGTGCACCACGGCAGAGGACGCGGAGGGCAACGCGCTGACATGCGACTCCGAGGGATGGAAGATAACGCGCACGAAGCACAGCATATTGTACAACGGGTACAAGCGTTTCATGAAAAACCAGGGAAGGCCCCTGTCCAAAAAGGATTTCATTAAGGACATGACAAAGAAGGGCTACGGGTACAAGAAGATTTCACACTTGAACGGAGTCTACCACTTTGTCGGCATCAGTTTCGCCGAGCCCTCCTTCTGATGTGACAGTCGACGCCAGCAGGCGCAGGATTTCGTCTCCGTAGTATTTGGTGATCGCCGCTCGCAGTTGCGTCACCAGCTTGTTGCGCTCCCACGGGAAGTAACAGTAATGCCCCCGGGCGAACACGTGCTTGTAGTACATGCTGACCCAGACCTTGTGCTCCGCATCTCTGCTGTCCTTGAGGTGGTTTCGCACTGATCCCCGCTTGTGGCTCACGCCGAACTTGCGCTGGCACACGGGACACTTTCCATCGCACACCATGTTGCGCAGAATCTCGTACTCGTCCATCGGCAGAGACATACTGGCGCTGTTTAAATAGAGGGATGAGATTTTATTTAACACAGAGACAACACCGGTAGTGCGTGCGCTGACCAAGTCTGATAAACCGTTTTTTTTATTTTAATTGGAATAGTTCAGTTATTGTTCAGTCATGGTGCGTGTCAATCTGAATGTTCCCTACGAGGAGAAGGACCTTGCGAAGGCCGAGGGAGCTCGGTGGAGTCCGGACGAGTGCGTGTGGTATGTGGACTCTGTGCTCGCGTGGCAGAGGTGTCAAAAGTATTTGACGGATGATGCGTATCCATTTGAAATCTCCCGAAATTGGCAAGAGTACACGTACGACCAGCGAGCAGAGGCAAGAGACGCAGGATGTCTGTGGGACCCGAACGCCAAGTGTTGGTACAAGAGAGATGAGTAGTTTCTTTATCGAGCCAGTAGGGTGGGCCATAAGCCAGGAACAGCTCTTCACCCTTTTCAATGTCGCGCATGGCGACGACGGACAACATGACCTTCTTGCCACGATCCATGTGCCAGTACACTGTAACATTGCAAGTGCGCACCGCGACACTGAAATACAACTGGGCCTGCACCACTCTCTTGTCAGGATCCGCGCTCGCCTTGAAACCCGCCCTGTCGTTGATCATGTGACCGAGAAACCAAGGGGAGTCCGTTTTGGTGGGTTCGCCAACACACCGAAATTCTCCCAGGGCACCAAACGTATAGTCCCCAGACATGAGGACCTCATCAGACTCCGGTGTTGGCTTGTACAGGGCGTAAGCCATTGATTTGCCAGGCAGTTGCATCGCGTGGAATGGGTACATGGTGACCACCTCGCCCATCTTGATGTCGCGCTTCGCAAACACACCCCTGCCGTGGATGGAGCTCTCCGCCAGGTACACCGGACACTTCTCGGGTGGGAACGGAAATACCGTACTCAGTCGCAGGACGTATGTGTCAAAGTCGTGGTTGCCTTCCACTTGTCTCTTTCCACTCAACACAACAATTTGATCCATGAACTGCGTCGTCAGGTGGGCGGCCATGGTTTGGAGAGGAGTGATACCATGGTTGGGCGGGCAACGGTTTTAATAAATTAAAATTTGAACAAATTAAAGTGGAAATTGGTCACGTTTTCTTTTCTTTTTTAAATGTGTGGTGTGTGGCCAGCGACTGTCTGATAAAATATTTAGTACCTGTATTGTGAGCAACGATGGTGGTGGCTCCGAAACCACATAAACCAAGGAAGAGATACAAGTGTCCACACGGCGTGCAGCGCTCCACGTGCAAGAAGTGTGGTGGCGTCGGTATCTGCCAGCATGGAAAAGTGCGCTGCAGGTGCAAAGAATGTGGCGGTAGTAGTGTCTGTCAACATGGCAGAGTGCGCTACGAGTGCAAGGAGTGTGGAGGAAAAGGCATATGCGAGCACGGCACGTTGCGCCGCACCTGCAAGCAGTGTGGAGGCAACGCCATTTGTGAACACAACAAGGTGCGCTACGAGTGCAAGGGGTGTGGAGGAAAAGGCATATGTGAGCACGGCAAGAGACGCAAAGAATGTAAAGATTGTGGCGGGAGTCAAATTTGCAACCATGGCAAGAGACGCAGGAACTGCAAGGAGTGTGACGGCGCCTGCATCTGCGTACATGGTAGGCCGCGCTACTATTGTAAGGAATGTGGAGGACATGGCATCTGCGAGCATGGCAACATACACACACTGTGCAAAGACTGTGGAGGAGCATCCATTTGCGAACACGGTGTGCAGCGCAACTACTGCAGGGTGTGTGGCGGTAGTCAGATATGCGATCACGGTGTCAATCGCCTCGCCTGTGCCACCTGCTGTGAGCGTTGTGAGCACGGTCGCAGCAAGTATTATTGCAGGGGTAAATACTGCACGGTGGGCAAGCTCGCAAACACATCACATGAAGAGCTGCACCAGTTGGCCACCATGTGGATCCTGTATGAGAACAATGACGACATCAACGACTTTCTCGACTCGACCATACGTGCGAGATTAAAGGAGGACGGGGTTACTATCAACATCGACGCTGAGATACAGACCGTGATGGGGTGTCTTTTCATCGAGTACGATGGCATATTCTGGCACCAGGACAAGAGGGAGCAGGACGTGTGGAAGACGGATGTGCTCAAGCACTACGGCTAGGTGCTGCGCATCCGCAACAGGATGGAACCCATACCCGGTGCGGACGACATTATAATCGACGCTTCCATAGAATGCAAGGTGGCTTGTAAGGTGACGTACGATCACCTCGGCGGACCACAGGACCAGTGGGAGAACGTGTGGCGCCGCGCAAAGAGCTTGTACGACAGGGTGTACAAGTTTCTCGCAGACACAAAGCTGCAGACCATGGACACTTTCGTCGTGAAATCATAAATACAAACGCATGCAATTGCCCCCGTTTTTCGCGATTTCGTGCGTCTCCCCGCTCCCCCGCTTGCAACCGCCCCCCCTGCACCCCCCCGACGGGTCCCGCCTGCGGCGGCCAAGCAAAAAAAAGAAAAGCCCCCCGGTGTTGGGGGAGCCATACTGTTTTTCATCAGTGCTATACCGCCAAATACCGTGACCATAGTGTTTTTATTATGAGCAAACTTTGTCACAATGCCCCCAGTAAGCAGACGTTATAAATTGTCCTATACCGTTTATACCATAAATACCATTCTTATAAAGTATAATTATATTTAACATACACATACATATACACAGAGGATGGTGTAAAAAAAAACGGTACACACGGTTTTCCGCGCCCCGGGCGTGGGCCTTGCCGAGGGCGGGTGCGCCGAAACCGTTGGAAAAAAACGGTATGGGCATGGTATGGGACCATACCGTTTTTGGATGGGCATTGGGGGTGCGAGAGGGGTAATAAGAGGGTTGGGAGGCACAAAAACCACTGCGCTGGTGGAACCTGGCCTAGGTTTTTATACTTCGGATTTCCGCTTAGCACTTCGACTGCCGGGGAGCCACCCCTTCCGTCTCCGCACACCGCTTCCATCTCGATATAACCGTTTCCTCACAGTTCCGCCCCCATACGGTTCCACGGGTATGGCTAGTACCCGATTCCCCAATATGGCGACTTCCCTGGATTCCGTCCGGTGCGAAATATGGGATTGCTTACTTATGTAAACGTAAGAAGAGGCCCTGGGATCGATTCCCGCATCGCGCAAGTCTTTTTTACTTTTTTGCGCGCGCGCGAAACTTCTTACGCAAAATTGCAGAGAGAGTTGGGCGGTGCCGCTAGGCATGTGTGTAGAGTAGCAGTAGGCCTACACATTGACATCGTCCTCAGAGTCGGAGGCGTCCTGTGGCCCGAGCACGAGCAATTTCATTTCGGCCCTCGGCGTTCGGCTTTCGGCGTTCGGCCGATCAAGCTTTTTCGAGCAAGATTTTCCGAGCAAGGCTTTTTCGAGCAAGAGTCCAGGAGCAAGGCTTTACGAGCAAGAGTCCAGGAGCAAGGCTTTACGAGCAAGAGTCCAGGAGCAAGGCTTTACGAGCAAGAGTTTCGATTAAGTCGGAAACAGTGCAAGGAGCAAGGCTCCCGCAGCAAGGTTGAAGCGGCTCCTTGCTTAAGAAATTAATTTCTCTGGTGGGGGCCTTAAGCCGTACACAGTTGAAGTTGTAATGGCCATGAAGCAGTGAACTTAGCCGAGCTCGGCTAAGTTCACTGCTTCATGAACTGTCATGCATGATCAGAAACCTATCCCCCCCCCGGTTCTAGCTGCCACCCGGCATGCAGTACACGCCGCAAAGTGTGCACATTGCAAGGCAGCCGTAAACCGCTTCAACCTAATGCAACCACAAACACCCTCCCACCCCCCCCGCTACCCCCCAGTACTGTGCAAGCTGATGCCAACCCCAACTCCCGCCATCACTGCCTAGGCTCAGCCTGCCTGCTGCACCACCGCCGCGCACATGCCTTGCACACGACCCCGACTCGCATCAGGTGCGCACGTCGATTCCGTGCTCGCGGCAGTACTCCAGCAACCACACGGTCACCCCCTCCGAGTGCGCCGCATGGCTCAGCACGCGAAACGGGTGCCAGTCGCAGCCATTCGCCAGAGCCCACTTGAGCACTTGCATGCGGCCGCACCTCGCAGCCTCGTTCACTGTGCGCGGGTCCCATGGGCACCCCCTCTCCCGTGCCCACTGCAGCACGGCCAGGTGGCCATACCGCGCCGCATGCGCACATGTCCAGGGGTCCCACGGACACTCCTCCGCTCGCAGCCACTCCAGCACCTCCATACGGCCGGAGGCAGCTGCCGTTGTGCACACTGAGGCGCCCCACTCGCAGCCATTGGCGCGGCACCACTTGAGCACGTGCAAGTGGCCATATCGCGCCGCTGTGCACGTGTGTGAGTCCCAGGGGCACCCCTGGGAGCGCGCCCAGTGCAGCGCCTCCAGGTTCCCACAGCGCGCCAGGCCGCTGGACGTGAAGTCATTCCAGTAGCTGCCGACGCTGTGCAGGAACTTGAGGGTGTGGATGTGGCCGCCCTGTGCTGCTGATGAGCACGCCTCGTCGCCAATCGCAAAGCCGTGCTCGTGCGCCCACCCCAGCGCCTCCGTGTGCCCCCTGCCAGCAGCAGCTATCCAAATATAGTCGCAGGGTCGGCCGTATGTGTCGATGGTGCGGATAGGGCAGCCGTTGTCAAGGAGGAAGTCCAGCGCGGGGGTGTTGCCTGCGCCGGCGGCGTAGGCGTAGAGGTGTGTGCCATCGCGGTGCGCCTTGCGACCTGCCAAAACGCAACACCTCTTCGTGTTAGAGTATCCCCACTCCATGGTGGTGCCGTAGCGCTGGTGGATCTGCTGCTGTGCGAACCAGGCACGAGAGGAGGGGTAGGGTGCAGAAGCAGGCATTGCCAGGTTGAAAACCATGCGTAGGTGCGGACACTGCAAGTTTCAACTTCAGTTTGGCTTCGCATGCGGGTGGACAGATAGGTGCACGTGCCAAAAAGCAGTGTGTCGTGCAATCACCGTCATGACTAATGGGGCTACTGGTGCTCCACTATGACATGGAGATGTAGCTATGGTGCGGAGGGTAAGCCGCGCGCTTGTAGTCACGCCCACTTGCGAAGCAGGCATTGCCAGGGTGGACACAGTGTACGAGCTTGAGGTGCGGGTGGATGGAACGGATCACTCGATGCAGCAGGCATGCCCGCTGGTATGGGCGGTGAGACAAGCAGGTATGGTTTTTCGATAGAGGGCGGGGGCACCACCGGCTGATGGCTGACAGTGGATTGCGGTCACTGATCGGGCCTCGTAAAATACTGTAAGCACTCAACTGGCAGCAACTTCAAGTGGCAGAGCCACCACCATCACCATAATATCCACACCAACACATGCAGCACAAAAAGAGTGTAGAAGCGCTGGCTCTGCACAGGTTCGTAAAAGTGCCAAACCTTTCAAAATTGAGGTCTGTTCGCCGCACCCTAGAAGGCAGGTTCATTTAACGCCGCGTGTGCAGCAGGCAGCAGCAGCAGTAGCTGGTAGCCAGTGCGGCAACTCACCATGGTGCGCAGGGCGTCAATCTTGTCGTTCTGGATGCAGGACTCGGTGTCCGCAACCTGCCACTCCCTCCCCAACCTGCCACTCCCTCCCCCTGCCGTATGCCCAGTCCACGAGAATGGAATTGTCCACGATCTTGGCGGTGCTGATGAGGTATCTCCCCTCGGGGGAGCAGCGTGCCCTCAGAAGCTTGAAGTCAGAGGCGACGGTCAGGATGCTGGAGATGGTGGTGGTGCCCTGGGTGACGTACACGGAGGCCCACGCCTTGCACACCTTGCCCACCTGGCAACAAAGCAGCAGCGGCAGCAGCAGCAGCAGGAAGTGACAGTCCGGACGGAGAGTGTTTCGTTGCCGGAACAACAGGCGACGGCAGGTGAAGAGCGGAGAAAAACAAGGCTGTCGGGGGGTGCAGGACGGGGCAGCAAGATGGGACAGCAGAGAGCAGCGGGGAGCGGCCCTATGGCGTGAGCGTTTCCCAGCAGCGGCAACGGCAACCACAGCAGCTTGCAAGGCGCAGCGATTCGCAATGACACCCAAGCATGCTTGACGAGGGCACGGCACCGCAGCTGGGCAGAGAAAGGAAGGCACGGGGACAGCAGCTGCGCACCTTCCAGAAATAGCCGGCTCCCAGGAAGTCCAGGCAGCGCTGCCTCTCTGGCGCAGGCAGGTTCGCCAAGGTCGGCTTGAGCACACAATCGCCGGGAGCAGGTGGCGCAGGCGCAGAACGCTTGCGGCGCGTGGCCCGCGCCGAGGGCTGTGCCGGTGCAGCTGGTCGGCGGGCAGCGCGTGCCATCCTGCCTCCCTGATCCGCCCTCGTGGAAAGAAATGGCACAGCGCAGCAGTGTGAGAGTTTGAACTTTGGCACCAGGCAAGAGCCAGCCAAATCTGGACATATTTGTCGCAGAAAAGCCACCTTCACTTTTCATCGACAAATCTGTGCTGCAACGGTCCTGTCTGTGACTGAACACACCAGCATCGTCGCGTGTGCCTAGCTCGCTTTGAATGTTGGCGCCAAAGCCAGGCAGGTAGCCTAATCCGGACAGATTTGTCGCAGAAAACCCACCTTCAGTTTTCCTCGGGAAACTGCTGAAACCGTGTGATCAATGACTGAATTCAACAGAGCGTCGCGTGTGTGCCTAACTCACCACACCTGACGGGCAGTATCACAGCAGCCACGCCATAGCCAGCACCACCACGATTGGCGACAGGCGCAGCAGGAGCGGGTGGGAGCTGCGATGATGCTGACTCAGGAGGAAATGGAACGGGTGCCGACATGCCTTCCTGGCTTTCGATAAGGACCGATCAGGCAACATCGATGATGTTTTGGGAGCTGAGACAGGTGCTAGAGGCGATGGGGCAGAAACCCACGGAGGAGGAGCTGTTTCAGATGAGGTGGACGAGAATATGAGTGGCTCCATTGACTTCTCAGATTTTCTTAAGGCGAGTGAGGTTGCGCTACACGCACACTCAACAACCAACCGTGGCTGCCGCCGCCGCCGCAGTTTGATGCCGCAACCTCCCACTGATCACAGCGGTGTATGTTTAGCCCCGACGCGGTGCACTAAGCTTCTCCAATAGCACCTACAGTACGGTGTTCGAACAAAGGTGTCTCGGCAGGGCGAATAGGGGCGTGCTGTGCACAGCAATTGTGTGCTGTGATAGCACATGTGAGCAGGTGTGTGTGAACTACAGTTGACGGCTTGCAGCGCCATCAACGCCACCAGCTCCTGCAGCAGCAACGTCCAGCAAAACAGTCGGGTATGAGAGGCACACATGCATTGCCAACAAAGTATGACAGTCGCCGGGACAAGAGCCTCTGTGCCCATATCCTGTTTAAGCAGATTTTGCACTGGGCGCCAAGCCGCCAGCCGCGGCTCTGGCAGGACCCCTGGCAGCAGTGCTAAAGGGGGCACACGCAGCAGCAGCAGCATTACGAAGGCAAGAGTAACGTGATGGCACTGAACAAAGCTTTGGCTTGTTCGGAGACTGTTCCTAGTGCTGCTGCAAAGGCACACTGTGAGCCGCACACACGTGGCACTATGGCCAGCAGTGTTGCCAAGGAAGCAGTATAGGCCTCACACAACTGTTTTTATTGTCTATCAGCACTGTACTACGGTGTGCCTGTTTGCCTACACGCAAATGATACACACCTCTTGCTAAGATGCGAGCCGCACAAAAATATTGTTACCAGCAACAAGCTGGGTGCGGCAGCATTTGCTCAGCAGCGCCAGCAGCGTCAGCAGCAGTCAACACCGCCCCAGTATAAGGGTTAGGCGTGGGGCGCGGGGGGGCGCCGCTCAGCGAGCCAGGATGCTTTTGCTTGTCACCGTCACAACGCTTGCAGTACTGAAGCAGCACCTTCACGCATGGTGTATTCAGCCTAACACTTACCAAATCTTACCTGAAAACAGCGAATCTGTACCCCACTAACAAGCACAGTTTGTTGTGAATACATGTGTGGGTGCAATAACCTGGTAGCATGGGAACGCTTGCCCCATGTCCCTTCCCGTACTTCAGGGTTTACACTGTACTATAGTAAACCCTGGTACCTTTTTGTAGTGTTAGGTTCCCGTGACCACATGCATACGTGCGATGCGTGTTCCTGCATGTCATTGGCTCCCTTGCTCAGCAACTGCCAAGTTGAAGTTTGACCCCATTCGGGTGTGCGCCACGGTTTTAAGGCGGCAACGCATGCGGCTATGGCGGCTGCAGGGTACCATATTTATGCTCCGTGAATGTGACAGGCACACAGATCCTTCACTTTGAACTCTGGCGCCCTGTCAAGGCAGAAGCACCTAGCCAAATCTGGACAGGTTTTGAGAAGACAACCCACCTCAGCTTCTGTCAGGAAAACTGAGCAGCACTGAAATCGTGTGTTATGTGTGAAAGAACACAGCTCGCCACGCCTGACGGACGTTATGAGACCAGCCACAAACGCCGTGGCCACTGTGACAACCACAAGTGGACGACGCAGCAGCAGCAGCTGAAAGGAGCTGCGATGGTGCTAACTCAGGAGAATATAGGCCGGCTGAAATGCCTTTTTAAGGACCGACCAGGGGCAACAACGATGTATGGGAGTCGAGGCAGGTGCTTGAGGCCATGGGGCAGAGCCCACATAGGAGGTGCTGTTCCAGGTGGTATTTGAGGTTGACGATAGCGTGAGTGACTCAATGAAATTTTTAAAGCTTGTCAAAGGCGAGTGAGCCTGTGCACCCACAAACCCCTAGTGACAGCGTGTGTGTGCCGGCGCGGTGCACAGCGCTTCTGAGACAGCACGAACGGTAGAGTTGTTTGGCAGGGTGGATAGGGGAGTGTTGTCCACATCACCCGTGCTGCGATCCATGTGAGCACGCATGTGGAACTGCAGTTGTGGCCCAAGGGCTGCAGCACCATCAACGCCGCCAGCTCCTGCACACCAAAAACAGAATGAGAGGCAAACATGCAATATTGCATATTCCATCCAAGTACGAGGGCCGCCAATACTAACCCTAAACCTAAACTTGAGCTTCTGTGCACACATTCTGTTCAAGGAAAGACGGCATTGTCCAGCCTGACTCATGTGCGCATGCACATCAAGACTCGGTACAGCCTTAGTTGTACACACAAACATCTACACAGCATTGGCGTGTGCCTTGCCTCTCCTTTTAGCACGCTACATGTCTCCGCCGCGCACCGAACTGCGCTGCTGCCATGCGCGCACGCCACGCAAACTGTGCATGTGCACATCGGGCAGTGCTAAGCAGTGCCAGCGGCTGGCGAGGGGGGGAGGCAGCTCCTGCGACTCAGCAGCTGGCCGAGCGGCACTGATGCAACTTTGCGCATCTGGCAGCATATGCGCGCGCGCCTGCGCCGAGCACGGTGCGAGATGCGGAAGCTCTACAGTGTCTTGGCTAGCAAGACACACATTTGGTCGAATTTGCCAGGTAGCAGGGCACAATTGTTTTTGCATTTCGGTCAGCACGAGGGGCGGGGAGGGGAAGAAGGGAGAGAGGGCGGGAAGGAAGAGCGGGGGACGTTGACATTTCGACAGGACACAAACAGGTTCAGAGCCACATGCATACCAATGTGTAGCACTGTGCAAGCTTTTTTTTGTGACTTTACGTGGCAGCATCATGAACACTTAGGGTTAGGTTAGTTAATGCCTGGCACACAGGGGTGGAACTGGCGGGAGGCAAATTTTCGTAGCTGCACTGGTGCAGCGAAGTGGTTACAACAGCGCGAGTGTCTCCCTTGCTAACGCCGACTGTGCCAGTCACAACAGGGTGCCACAAGCCTCGGCCGTGCCGTTGAACAAGTTTTTTGTGCTGCTACTGCTCCCGCAAGTTCATGGCAGTACAGCAACAGCAGTTGTGCTGCTTTGTTGGTGCTACTTTCGAATTTGCAGCCGCAGTTCATAGCACTGCAGCAACAGCTGTTGTGCAAATAGTCACAATGACCTTTGTCACTTTTTAAAATCTTGTAGGTGCATTGCATCTGTGCATGGCACTGCGTGCGCATCGTCGTGCTCCCTGCTTACTTTGACCCGGTTCACAGTGACTCATCAGATGCACGTCGCTCCACGTAGCGCCACAGCAGGCGGTTGCTGCTGTACACCACTGACCACAGGCTCCTGCCACCAGCTACAAGACTTGTGCAACAAGCGTATGGCCTAGGTTTGAGCTTGGAGCTGCTCAACATCTGCTGCCCGCCCAGTGCGTAAGTTGTGCTCGCACTCAACGCAAGCCACAACCGTCACGCTGCAGATGCCAGTAGCTTCTACTAGTAGTGACCGCCGCCCGCCCGGCACCATGACGCATGCTTCAAGAAAGTCTTAGTGGTGCTTTTGGTCGTGCGCAGTTGTGGGTCATTATTCTGGTATGGCCATGTAAGCGTGAGCCTACACTCATCCGGCCAAGTGCTGTCCCCAAGTTGCAGCCTGTCAAGACACAACACACTGCAGTAGCCACCTGCGCATGCTGCTGCCAGGATGCAATGGTTGCTTTGCGACAGAGTGGCACTCGCGCCCCAGACGTGGTGGTAGTGCGCAGCCGCACTGGTCACCATGTGGCTAGTGGCATGAGTGTGATGTGTAAACGATGGTTCTGGTGCACGTGCTATTACTGCTGTCACGTGCTGCGCGTCTGGAGTCCCTACCTCACGCGCTGTGCACGTCCACTGTCACCACGCCGGCCAGACTCTTCGGAAGTGCAACACAAGTGCAGTACAGTTGTGCACCGAAGTGTGGTACCGTGCCGCGCCCAGGACAACCCAGCACGTGCTGGCAGTCCCGCTGCCACTCACCGCTGACAATTGTTGGTACCGACGACCCCCTGCCACCGGTGTCTGTGTGAGCTCATGAGCAGCGGCGGCCTGGCGCACGCTGCACCATGATGTTCAACTCGCACCTGTAACGTCGCCTCTTCCGGCGCACCACCTTTACATCGCCTGAGACGGCTCGCCGTGGCCAAAACGGCATCTATGAACTTCTGCCAGAGTGTACCCAAGGCTAGTACCTGCGGCCACCGTGCACTGCAGTACTGTGTGCATGTAGGCAGCAGGTGCTGTAGGCTGGGCATGCTGAAAAACGAACGACGCGAAACGAACGTCGCGACCAAAAACAACGGGCGATATGGCTGGGACACCACACACACACAGCACACCAGCAGCAGACAGGCAGCACCAGCACCAGCGGCAGTGTAGCGCTCTTACGCGGCGCAGAAGCGCTGCCCTGGCACACGGCACGAGTCCTGCACTCACTGTGCCAGTCGCTGACGTGCGTCACCTCTCCGCCTGGGTTGGGCCGTGTGTGTGACATCCAAAACGTCAACGGTGTGGTGTGCGCAAGAGAGTGAACCAGAGAGGGGTGAGATACCGGGGCAGCGCCAGTGGCAGCGGAAGCAGCGTTGGGCACACCCAGCAGCACCGGCAACAACAACGGCAGGGACCGGTGTACAGAGGAGCGCACTGCTGCCTGGCAGCAGCATCAACGGCCTGCCGTTTGGAGCGCCCAAGCGGAGGCGGAGCGTCCTGAAATTCCGCTCTCCGCCGCCACACCATCTGTGCACCATCACTCTGGGCAATATGGCACCAACGGGGGCGCACGCACCTGTGCAGGCCCCGACAGTGGATTACGACAGCCTGTACAAGCGCAGCATCGAGGACTCGGATGGGTTCTGGGGAGAGCAGGCCAGGAGCCTGTTGACTTGGTTCAGCGCATTTGATCAAGTGCAGCAGGGCGGTTTCGAAGAAGGAGACGTGGCTTGGTTCACCGCAGGACAGGTGAGTCTGCGCTGCTGCTCGTGATGCTGCTACTGCTGCCGCTGCAGACGCTGCTGCTGCTGCTGCTGCAGATGCTGCTGCGGCAACTGCTGCTGCTGCTGCTGCAATTGCTGCTGCTGCTGCTGCTGCAATTGCTGCTGCTGCCGCCGCTGCTGCTGCAGCAGCAGCAGCAGCACTAGCGGCTGACTGGGTGCTCTGAGCACTGCTGCTGCTGCTGATGATGATGATGATGATGATGCAATATGGTGACATGTGGAGCAGGTGTCACCGCCACCTGCCAGCCACTTATATGTACCACTGACTGTACCATTTTTGCGACAATGATGCTGCTGCTGCTGTGCCCCTGCAGCCGAACGCGTGCTACAATGCGCTTTACCGCCACCCGCGTGCCAACACCATCACTTCTTCGATGTCTTTAAAGATAACATGTCTCGTTTGTGTGCTGATGCTGCTGCTGGTGCTGCTGTGCTGTGCCCTTGTGTGAGCACCTGAATGCCTGCTACAATGCGGTGGACCGACACCTGCCGGCCAACACCATCACCCTTCAATACCTTCAAAAACACCACGTCTCATGCAAATGAGTCATTTGTGTGCTGCTGCTGCTGCTGCTGCTGTGTTGTTCCCCGCCTTGTGTGCGCAGCTAAATGCCTGCTACAATGCGGTGGACCGGCACCTGCCGGCGCGCACCAACCAAGCCGCAATCATACACGAGGGGGATGAGCCAGGCACAGGCGTGACCATCACCTACAAGCAGCTGCTGGCGCGCGTGTGCAGGGTGGCGGGGGCGCTCAAGCATGTGGGCGTCCGCAAGGTGAACACATAAATTATAATAAGTACAGTACTTCAAAGTGATATATCAGGTAGGTGTTACATGATGTATATTTGAAGTGTGTAACGTAAACAGTACTGGTGATATCAACGGTGCTTCGGAAGTACTACGTAGTACTACTATGGAGAAGTATTATAATAAGAGTGGCTGGGGCGCTCACGCGCGTGGGCGTCCGCAAAGTGAACACATAAAGTGCACCATATCAAGTGTAGTGCTACGCAGTATACGGAGCACTTGTGAAGTACTACATGATATCTCATTGCAATCAGGGTGGCAGGGGCATTCGAGCACGCGGGCGCCCGCAAAGTGACCACATTTGTAAAAGAAGTCGCAGTAACAGTAATAGTATCATAATGAACAGATGTAATAAGTGTGGACAAGCCCAGATACCGCTGCGGCTGGAGCACAATGATACACAGGCGGGACCCTGTGGGGACTTTCTCCCCTGCACAGTCTTGCCCCTAAGCAGTGGGGCGGGTAAATTGCTTCACATGAGCGGGGCCAAGGTCCAGCATGTGGACAAAGTCTGAAATGTTGCCAAGCCCAGATTCCGCCATGGGCAAAATGGCAGGCCAAGCCCAGAAAGGTTCGAGACAGATGTTAAAAGAAACAGTGCTGGGTGGTAGGGATGCAGTGCTGGTGGGTGGGAGGTTTGCTGCGCAGAACAGCGCGGTGGCGTGGTTTTGTGTGACAAGTGTGCACTTGAAGTAGCCGTATTCACTTGTGCATGTTGCCATGGGTTCTTGTTGAGGATGTCCATTATGGGTGGCAAAGGCAGTGGGTGGGGAATCTGTTGTTGTGCGCAAGTTGTTGTGGAGGCTATCCATTATGGGGATCTTTGCAGACTGGCAGCCATGCATGATTACGAAGTATGTGCGCACGAACGTATTTCGTATGAATTGAAGCTTTCGTGCACATGCCTGTTGCATGTACGCATCAAAACAAGCAAACCATGCACTAGACCCGCACACGCAAGCTGCTCAGTCACCGCTACACCACCTTGCACCCCCTTTCCCACCCCAACCCCCCACCCCACCACCCTCCCCCCTTCCCCCTGCCCTCTCAGGGTGACTTTGTGACCCTGTACATGCCAATGGTTCCGGAGGCGGCCATCACCATGCTGATCACATGTTCATGAACACATGTACATGAACATACCTCTGATATTTTCATGCACACAACCCCTTTCCGCTGCCGTCTCAGGGTGACTTTGTGACCCTGTACATGCCAATGGTCCCAGAGGCGGCCATCACCATGCTGGCATGCGCGCGCATCGGCGCCCCCCACTCCGTGGTCTTTGCGGGCTTCAGCGCGGAGGCACTCAGAGAGAGGGTGCTCAGCGCCAGCTCCAAGTTTGTGGTCACAGCAGGGGAGGGGCGGCGCGGGGGGCGCGCGGTGGCGCTGAAGCGCATTGTTGATGCGGCGTGCGCGGGGTGCGCGTGCGTGCAGAATGTGCTGGTGTTTGGGAGCGCGGGCGGTGAGGGTAGCTGGTTGTCATCATTATAAATTAAGTGTATGTGTGTATTCATACATATTAATAGTCGCTACTGTGGTACACTTCACGTACACACTTCGAAAGTACTACTTGACGTATTGTGGATGCGGCGTGCCCGGGCTGCGCATGCGTGCAGAGCGTGCTGGTGTTTGGGAGCGCGGCCGGTGAGGGTGGCTTATGAGTGTTGTTATTAAGTGCATGCATGTACATCGAACAGTATACATACACTGTATGCTACTGTAGTACCGGTACATTTCAAGTGCATCCTTTGAAAGTATTCTTGAAGTATATGCTTCGAAGCATACAAGTCCTTTATTGCATACCTAACCCTCATCATGCTTGCGTGTAGAGCGTGCTAGTGTTCGCAGAGCACAGGCGATGAGCGGACAGGGGAGGTGGCGTGCCTCAAGTGGGCAGGGTTGTGGTGGCACGTACTTGTGAAGTATGCAAATGTATATGAGCTGTGTAATACGCTGTGCGGCGTAGTACTACTCGTAGCATATACTTCGAAATATGTGCATGTGTATATGGTGTCCATGGTCTGCGCGTGCGTGCAGAACGTGCTGCTGTTTGGGAGCGCGGGTGGTGAGGGCGTCATGCCTGTAGTGGGCAAGAAAGTGGTGCAATGTACATGTTGGCTGTTTAAGCCATATACTACTGTTGTACAGACTACTACTGAAGTTCATACTGGAGTAGGTATATGTTTGACTTATATGTTTTATGCGCGTGCGCAGAACGTGCTTGAGTTTGGGAGCACGGGAGGGTGAGCAGACAAGGGGGGGTGGGCCAAGTGGTTGTGGCAAAATGTATGTGTGCAACTGGCTGTATTACGCGGTTCTTCAGAAGTACATGTATGTACTTCGCAGTATGCTTCAAGTGTATGGCGTGTATGTGTACCCATGCAAGTCCCGTTCCCTTTTCTCTCAAGCGTAGCTGTCTCATAAGCTGCGCATGCGATATACTCTGCGTGGCACATGGTATACGGTGTGTGTGCACTCAGAGTGAGTTCATGTCCCTCTTTTGTTTGTGTTCCTTTTCTGTCAGTACAAAGAGATCTGCAACCCTAGATATGTATTTCAGAAGTGCCTCAAGTACTTCTACAAGTACGTTTTGTGTCCCTGTCTCCTCTGTACGCTATTCTCGACGTGCACTGGCACCGGGGGGGTGAGGGCTGCCCTGCCTCTCCCTTAGCCTTCACCTTGCCCCAACATCACCCACACCAGCAAGCGCATGCACCGCAGCATCCGTGACACCCCTGCCTGCCACCGTTGCTGCCGCTTGTACCGCTGCCACTGCTGCGTAAACTGCGGCGGCTCTGCTGCTGAGCAGCTGATGTGCCCTTCACGGCGCCGCGTGACGTGTGGATGGAGGAGCTGCTACCCGCCATGCGGCCCTACTGCCCCTGTGAGCGCATGGACAGCGAAGACACCCTGTTTGTGCTATACACATCGGGCTCCACCGGCCAGCCAAAGGGACTCGCGCACTCCACCGCCGGGTACCTGCTCTATGCGGTGCGTGTGTGTCACAAGCATGGCTACTTGTAGTTGAAGTTGTGATGTGCTTCTACTTCAAGTACATGCCCTCAAGGACACTGACCAGCGCGTGCTGGTGTGGGGGCTGTCTGGTGGCAAGTTGAAGTTGAAGTTGAAGTTGAAGTTGTGAAGTACATACTCTCACAGGCCAGCCCAAGGGACTCGTGCACTCCACCGCCGGCTACCTGCTCTGTGCGGTACGTGTGCGTGTCATGGGTGTGGCAAGTGGAAGTTGAAGTGTGTATACATGAGTCGTAGAGACATGAGGGCATGTGTGCACCAGTTGAAGTTGAAATAGTGCTGTACATGTCTGCCTGCCTGCGTTATCTGTCGGTGAGCGTGTGTGACGCCTGCACCTGACAATAGCTACTGCATACCAGACACACAAGGGCACTAACCAGTGCGTGTAGAGTGGAGGCTCCTTGGTGCTGACCAAGTAGTTGACTTTCTGAATTTGAGGTTGTGCTGAACATGACAACTTCACCGCACTACCTGCTCTACCTCCTACATGTGGTGCATGTGTGTGCTCGTCAACACAGCATGCTGCTGCAGAGAACTGCTGCTGCTGCTGCTGCTGGGCACCGATGCTGCTGCTGCTGCTGATGAGCACTGCGGTTGCTGAGCACTGCTGCTGCTGCTGCTGAGCACTGCTGCTGCTGATGAGCACCGCAGCTGATACTGAGCGCTGCTGCCGCCGCAGGCTCTGACCACGAAGCACGTGTTTGACCTGAAGGAGGGCGATGTGTACGCGTGTGTGGCGGACATTGGCTGGATCACGGGCCACTCCTACATTGTGTACGGCCCGCTGGTCAACGGCACCACCACCGTCATGTTTGAGAGCACGCCGCTGTACCCACACCACGGCCGCTACTGGGACCTCATTGAGGTGGGTGCTACTCCCAAAATAAAGCATTATTTCAAACTTTTGCATACCGTATTATCAAAAGGTGTGCAAGAAGTTTTTATGTACTTCTACTGAAGTATGCAGTAAGAAGAGGGTGGCTGCACCTGCTGCTGGGCATTGCGGCCAACCGGCTGCTACAGTGTATGCTTTGGCAAAGACTGTTGTGTTCAGCAAGCACGTGTTCTTGTGTGATATACGTGCTTGAGAGCAAGCCACTGTGCCCCTCGCCACAGCCGCTGCTGGGAGTTTGTAGAGGTGGGTGGTGCTTGCAAAATAAAGCACTTCTTGGAGCGGCATTTTTCAAATGTTTGCCTACAGTATCATCAGTAAGGCGTGCAGTGCTGCACCTGCTGCTGAGCAGTGCGGCCAACCAGCTGCTGCCGGGCATGCCTTGGCAGCACCTGTTGTGTATGGCAAGCATGTGGTATGGTGTGCCAGACTTGTGCATGCGCCGTTGTGCTTCAGGTCTAGATGTGGGTCGCCACCAAATTGTACTTGCCACTGCGCAGTGCGGCCGACAAGCATTGCGCACAATCACGTGCTCTACTGTGCCACAAACGCTTGAGATCAAGCCACTGTACCAACGCCGCTGCCGCGACACGTGCTGTGATGGTGCCAAGTGCACACTTGAGTGCGCACCACAACAGCGTTTGCGCACCACGGCCAACGAGCTACTGCGGTCTGGCAGAAACTTTGTGCAAACACGCGTGCTATACCTCTCAAGTATATGGTATATGTGTACACTGTATGTGTATGTACATGGTTCGACATATATGGTGCCTACGTAATATACTTCGAAGTATGGCGCCACGTGCATACTTGGGAGTGCACCACAATAGCATGTGCCCACCAATGGCCGCTAGTGCGGCCACACCTGGGTGGGTGGGGACAAGGTTTACCGTAGTCGTCACACAGCCGGTTAATAATGTGCACAGCTGCTGTATATACGTAAAAGGTATGATTAACCAGGTGCAAGGATAAATTACCATCAATAATTTAACATGTGTTCACACGCACGTGCGCCGTCTGAAGAGCGTCTGCACACCCCACCACAGAGGCACAAAATCGCGCAATTCTACACGGCACCCACGGCCATCCGCGCGCTGATGAACATCCACATGCATCTACAGTCGGCAGTAGCGGCACATACCATGTGGTATGTGTGCATATTTCATAGACATTGTACAAGGTTTGAGGACGAAATTACCATTACTAACATGTGTTTCCACACGTGTGCGTCTGCACAAATGCCCCACATCGCTCTCCACCGCACTACAGAGGCACAAAATCACGCAATTCTACACAGCGCCCACAGCCATCCGCGCACTGATGCGCTTTGGCCCTGAGATCACTGACCAGTACGACCTCAGCTCGCTGCGCGTCCTTGGCTCAGTTGGGGAGCCCATCAACCCCGAGGCGTGGAGGTGGTACTTTGGTGAGCAATCGATAAAATGCACCCACGCACCAACGGTGTGTCCTGTACTTGTGCCCAACGTTTTGCTGAAGCGCTGAGCGCGCACAAAGTGCGCATACTCGCGACATACTGTGATCATGCAAGTGGAGGTGGTACTTTGGTGAGCAGTGAACAAGCGCCCGTCAACAAAACTGGAGTGCACACTGTGTTGACACAAGTAGCCCTTGTTGGTCAAGTACGTGGCTGTTCGCCTGCAGTGGGTGCTGTAGCCACGCAACAGGTTGTGTTTCTTGGAGTGCGCCGTACTGAGTAGCGTGATGCTGTAGGCTAGTGTTACGCCAGACAATGCGCCCACAGTGTCGCTTGTCACTTGGGAAGGTGTGGGTCTGAAAGTCACCGGCCGGCCTGTACACTGGTACAAGTGCGTTCTCAGTGTTTTGTCCTGCTGCGCTGCTCCTGCTCAGCACTGCTGCTGCTGCTGCTGCTGAGCACTTCCGCCGCTGCCGCTGCTGCTGCTGCTGCTGCTGCCCTTTCTGGCTGCTGCTGCTGCTGCTTCCTCTCTGCTGGGTGGTAC
The DNA here is from genome assembly GCA_032358315.1 of Ophiocytium majus. Lineage (NCBI taxonomy): Eukaryota > Xanthophyceae > Mischococcales > Ophiocytiaceae > Ophiocytium > Ophiocytium majus. The sequence continues at coordinate 18,015 of JAULBY010037889.1, read as the reverse complement.
TCGTATTTGTTCGCTGTTTGCAGAGCATGTGGGCAAGAGCAAGTGCAGCATTGTGGACACATGGTGGCAGACAGAGACGGGGGGGCACCTGATGACGCCGCTGCCAGGCATCACACACATGAAGGTGGGTTAGTGCCACCAACTATTGTACTTGAAGTACAGTATACACGTGTACTTCCAACTGCAGCATATACATTTACTGCAAGTGTTCTTATTTGTTTGGCGGTAGGCAGGGACGGGCGGACACCTGATGACAGCGCTGCCAGGGGTCGCACACATGAAGGTGGGGTAGTGGCAGCATCGAGGGTGGCTGCTGCTCACATTACAAATAGCAAAACTACTTGTAAACATACTCTAAGCATTACTTCGTACTTCTTACTACTACTTGAAATACTTAGAAGTATACTGAATAGCCTGCGCACGTATGCACTGTAGGATGTAGGAGGACACGGGGGGGCACCTCATGACACCACATTTGGACTACACAATGGTGTCATCTCTCAAAATAAACACATCAGGGCACGTTCTCTAACCACATATGCCACCACACACTACCCTTCCGCTGCCTGCAGCCCGGCTCCTGCTGCTCCCTTTCTTTGGTGCGGAGAAAACACAGGGTTAGGCCAGCATCAACTTCAATTTTGAACTTCAACTCATACCGTGAGATACCGCACTCAGCTGCTGCCGCCACACACTGCGCTCCCACTGCCTGCCTGCAGCCCGGCTCCTGCTGCTCCCCCTTCTTTGGCGTGCAGCCAGTGCTGCTTGACCCTCAGTCGGGCGCAGAGCTGTGTGGCAATGATGTGGAGGGGGTGCTGTGCATCAAGAGGTCTTGGCCTGGGCTGGCGCGCACAGTGCATGGCGACCACGAGCGCTACCTGGCCACCTACATGAGGCCATACAAAGGGTGAGTATCCTTCGTTTACTAGTACCGGTACTTCGGAAGTATACTTAGATATAAGTATACTTAGATATATAGATATAAGAAGTACTACTACTACTGTACCGGTTATGTAGGCGCGTACAGTGTTCGGGGACCACGAGCGCTACCTCGCCACGTACATGCGGCCATATAAAGGGTGGGTAAAGGTGGCGTATTATTTTGGCACATACTCTCTAGTACTTGGAGTAATACAATACTACAGTATTGTGCAATGTGTATGAGGACCACGAGCGCTACCTCGCCACATACATGAGCCATACAAGGGGTGAGTATACTGAGTCTCATATCTATTAACACCTATGTACACCATCAATAGGGTACCGGTACCACAGTGAGTGTTGTGCACTTCAACTACCTTACATGCATACTACAGTAGCTTTACTATAGCAATGACGCGCACAGTGCATGGGGACCACGAGCGCTACCTCGCCTCGTACATGAGACCATACAAGGGTGAGTATACCTGGGGCCTTATCTCAACATTCTACAGCAATGTCGCGCACAGTGTATGGGGACCACGGGCTGGGGGTGAGCAGTGGCCGTCCCACCCGGTGCCAAATGCGGTGCGGCTGCTTGCGCTGCTGCTGTAGCTTACTAAAGTAACTTGTACAGCATTCTGTACCATGGTGAAGCGCGCTGCGCCGCGCTGTACAGGTGTACACTGTAAGTGGTGCAGCATGCTACGGGGGTTGCTGCCGCCGGCGGCAGCGCTGCAGGGCACCACTGCTCCTGCTCGTTGCCAAGTGCACGGCACCGCGCACTGCACCGCCGCATAATTGAACATTGCTCACTCAACATTTTAGCAGCGACAGACACACACCGCACTTCCTGGCCAGTTACTTCAACAGGGATGGGTATTCTGAGGCGCAATAGGCACCGCAGCAGCGGCAGCAGAAGCAGCAGCGACGGCAGCAGCAAGAGCAGCAGCGGCGGGCAGCAGCAGCAGCAGCAGAACGGCAGGACAAGGAAACCTACGCGGTAGTTTAGGGTTTGAATTGTATGGGGTCACGTCAACTTTGTCAATACATGCACCTGCGTACGCATAAAGTAAACCCAGGAGGAGGCGCATACACCACCAACTGGCGTAGCAATCCCAGCCTGTGCCATGCGAAAAGGCCGTGCGCAACACCGCCAGCCACCACCTCAGTTGTTGAGTCTGGAGTTCGTTTGTGGTTTGTGGTGTGCACACTTTTTTTTTGGGATCGATGTCGTTCTCCCATGGACAGGTACTACTTCACTGGCGATGGCTGCCGGCGAGACAGCGACGGGTACTACTGGATCACGGGCCGTGTGGACGACGTGCTTAACGTGTCAGGCCACAGGTGAGCATGCGCATGCCTTCTGTTTTTATGACTCTCTCCTGGTGGCACTGCCGCTTGCGTACGTTGGCATACATATGCCATGATTACGATGTGCTTACCGTGTCAGGCCATAGGTGAGCATGCGCATGCCCGTTGTTTCCATGACACTCTCCTGGTGGCACTGCCGCTTGCATACGTTGGCATACATATGCCATGATTACGATGTGCTTAACGTGTCAGGCCATAGGTGAGCATACGCATGCCCGTTGTTTCCACAACACCCTCCTGGTGGCATTGCCGCTTGTGTACATTGGCATACATATGCCATGGTCATGACAGGGCGTGTTTACATGATATGCCGGCGCGCACTGCCACAGCAGCTGGGCGCTGCTCTGCAGCACTGGTCAGTTACCCTGGTGCCATGTTATCGAGATCACTAGAAACAACAGCTAGGACTGCTGTACATGCACAATGCATGAAACTGCTGCCAGCCTGTTGTCCACCCATGTATGTCACCCCCTTAGGCTATCAATAAATACTTCTTGAAGTACAATAGGGCAGTATCACTCTGCGGAGCTGTAACTGTGCATCTGATCTGGAGTCCCTCCCCACCCTCCCCCACACACTTCCTACACCGGTGTGTGGCCACAGAATTGGCACGGCAGAGGTGGAGAGCGCCCTGGTTGCACTGCCCTCAGTGAGTGAGGCCGCGGTGGTGGGCTTCCCAGAGCCCGTGAAGGGGCAGGGCATGTGCTGCTACGTGACGCTGAAAGAAAGTGCCGTGGAGAGCGACGAGCTGGTGGCGCAGCTGCGGTTGCAGGCAAGCACTCTGGTGCCTCATGCATGACAACCATGACATTTTCCACTCTTGAAGTAGGTAATAATATTTTGGGCATGGCATGCGCAGTCCCAAAGGTGGCGGAGGGTGCTGCAGTGCTGGCAGGCTTGCCATACGCTCCTGCGAAACACACAACTGTTGACAGTTTTGTGTTTGAAGCATAGAACTATGCTGTAATTCGAAGTATTTTGTCAACGCAGCAGCGCGTCAATGCAGGTTATACGCTTTGACCCATCACTGATGTTGCAGCTTGGGCTTCGTGGTGCTGATTGCATATCAAAAGCAAGTGTGCCCTTACAGAAGCAGGCGTTGTTTACGCTAAGATTAGCCTTGATCAGGGGGGCTGGTGCTACTTGGAATCAGCCTGACCATATCCATAGCCGTACAGTTGCACATAAAAGCCGGTTGGCTGCGACATGCCGACATCCATTATACCTGTGCTCTTGCTCTCCCGCAAGTGCAAATCAATAAACCCTACTGTGTTGTAAACTGTACTGCACTTGGGCAGGTGCGCCACCACATTTATGCCTTTGCACATGGCCGGTACACTGCCACCTGCCGGCATCCATTAATTACACTTGTTGATCGCATGCCGACAAGTGCAAATCAATGCAACTTCTTGAATTCCAACTCCACTTGTGTGCAGGTGCGCCACCACATCGGCGCCTTTGCACATAGCCGGTACGCTGTCACATGCCGGCATCCAATACACCTTGCCATTACACAATGTTGGTCGCACGCCCGCAAGTGCAAATCAGTTTAAGTTGCTTGCAATTCCAACTCCATTTGTGTGCAGGTGCGCCACCACATTGGCGCCTTTGCCACGCCAGACATCATCTGCATCGCACCCGGCCTGCCCAAGACACGCTCCGGCAAGATCATGCGGCGAATACTGCGCAAGGTGGGCTAAAGCTAGCACCTAAACCCAGCCCTATGTGAATTCAGTATATACTGCAGAAGTACTTACCGTATACTGGTATACAAATACCTCCGAAGTATGCATACTACTAGTAGGTGGTATATGCATGAAGTATATGAAAGTAAACATTTATGCACATTTTAAACCTAAGGCTCCGCTGAGCACTGCTGGCCTTGCCTAGAGCTGGTCACCCGTCCCAACCATATCTGTCACCATGTCGTTACCATGTGCTGCAGCGCGCTCATGACTCGTGCAGGTCTGCGCTTCTTTTGCTTGTGCGCCACCTTGGGCATGAGTGTGTTGCTGTGTGTCCAGGGCACTGGCCTTGTTGAGCACCGGCTTTTGCTGCTGACCGACAGTGCAAGTACACTCCTGAAGTATAATATACTACTGAAAGTATACTTCGAAGTACATGTACAAAGAAGCCCTGGTTGAAGGCTGGTTCTCATCGGCCGTTGCTGCTGCTGCTGCTGCTGCTGTCTGTCCCATTTGTCCTTGCTGCTGAACAACTATCAACAGGTGGCGGAGGGCGAATACCAGAGTCTGGGTGACGTGAGCACTCTGGCAGACCCAAGCGTGGTGGAGGTGCGCTGCACTTTGCCACAGTTTGCAGACAAACGTGGTCCGTTGCAGGCAACGCCATATACTTGGTATCAAATATCATTTTGTCACAACTTGGAAGTCTTATGCTTCAGTTGTAGATGATCTTTGCGTTTTAATCCATGCATTGCGCATGTGAAGTCATGTTAGTACATGTATTAGTGGCTATCACATGGCCCGCTGAGCATGGCAACCACACACACATCGCGCACCATCTTTCCATCTTGGCACCTCCACACATCCACTGCCGGCGTCCCCTTTTGAAGGCTTGCTGGTGCAACGTTGGGTCCCATGACAGCGCTGGCTCCCTCTCCTGTCCGCTTCCGCTGCTCTCCCACCGCTCACCTGCCCAGGCGCTCATCTCCAAGATGGGCGCAATCACCGCTGGGCGCAAGCAACAGGCCGCCGCTGCAGCTGCCGCTTTTGCCCACCGAGTCGTGAACGGCTGCGGCCCGCCCATGATCAATGGCGTTGTTGCCGCCGGGGGCCCGCGCGCGCCCCACTCTGCACTGACTTCAGGCTGACAGCCCCGCCTGCTGCCGAGCGCTTACTTCGGCTGGAGGAGCCAGCGTGCAAGAGAGAGGCAGCACGGCAGCAGGTGCTGCATGCATGCACAACTTGGGGTGAGGACACAAGGCCGGCTCTGCTGCAAAGCGGCATGGCCGCCATAGACGATGAAAGACTCTCGGAAGAAGTGAATCGGTTTGTAACCTGTGGCTGTGGCGTCACTGACCAGTGGCCCCGACGCGTTCCGTGGTCGCGGGAATGATGTACAATTGATTGCTTGTGGGGTAGCAGTACTAGCATGCAAGGGCACATACGTTGTGACTTGACTTCTGGAATATATGGGACGCACGCGGAGCGACCGTACTACGCGCATTGCGTTGCTCCCAGTTCCTTACGACGCTGTTTGTGTGTTTGTCTGTGCCTTTCTGATGTTGGCATCGAGTGAGCAACCCCCTAGTTGAGCTTCCTGCCATGGCTCGTTTGCCGCAGCTGCAATGCTGTGCTATGCTGGATGGCCAAGCACTTGCATATGTTGTGCCATGGTGCACAACGCTGGTGTGGGCCCACCTATGCCAAGCTGTTCGGCACAGCATCGACCGTGCACTAATACACACTGTCCTGAAGCACTTGACTAAGTACGTGAAGTACTTCTGAGTATTGTACCTCTGATGAAAAGTGCCTCTGATGCACTACCTATGGTAGTATACACACTAGACCATGCTGCACCCACTACCAGGGTAGGTTAGGTTACTTCAACTGCAGGAAGAGCACAGCTTCGGGCTGCTGTCATCTGTGGCTGTATAAGTGATAAGGCAAAGCATGTACTGATACACTACTGTAGTAAGTCTTCTTGAGTACTGAATACTGCGTTGCATGGGGACTGTCAGCAGCTCCCCGCATACTCCACTAGTACATTCCAAGCTTGTAGCGGCATGGTTACCCTACAGAACCAAGGCATACACAGTCTGGTGGTAGTGTGCACGTGCCTGTAGCAGTCTCGGCCCTTCGGGAGGGGAGATGAGCACGCACGCTTTCCTTTTCTTCGTAGCAAAGGTGGCTTGATTGTAAACGAAACCTTAGACTTCGAAGTAGACATCTCCAGTCATGTATGCACCGCACTCGTCGACAGTGTCTGCATCAGCACCGCCGTCGCAACCTTCCAAGGGAAGCCAGTACTGTGGATTTGATACCCCTACCTGCAGCGTTATTGTAGGGCATTTCCGAGTGTAAACAGGGAGAACATGCTTCTGAAGTAAGTGTGTGCTACTCTGACCACTGTGCATGCCAGTATGCCAGTAAGGAGAGGCGCTTCAGCAACTGGGGATCCCCACGCAGTCACAGCATTCGCAGGCGGCAGCAGCGCAGGCGCTCAAGTTCGTGAGGTGCCACCAGCTCCAAGTGCAAGTATTATTATGGCAACGCTTGGGGTGCATCTGATGCCGCACGATAGGGAATAACTCTTCTTACGCGGTGTGCAGGAGGGCGTAAGAAAGGAGGGCTCCTGTGCCCGGCTGCTGCCCCAGCCATGCAAATGGCTATGTGTGTGTCCCCGGACGCTGTGGCAGCTGGTGATGACTATGGCTTTGTGCTGGCTGCACAGCAAATGAGAACCTCCCGTTGAGTCCGGCGGGTGCACATTGGTATTTCAGTCCGTAAAAAGCATCGCCGCCCACTTCAGGTTGGAGGAGGCGCTCAGGACTGAATACCCGCAAATTCCTTGGGAAAACCCGTGAAAAAAGCGCCCACTACGCGTTTGCCAGCTGGCTGCAGCCGCCGCTATTTACATACCACGATGCTTCACCGTTGCGGCACTAGCTAGTACCACGGGGGGAGACCGTCCGCCTCGTGCGGGTCCAACACGGTACCTCTGTGAGAACCCAATGTACACACTACGACCGTGTGCGCCAAGGTAACTTAAAAGCTAATTGTTGGGGCCCGACTCCGGGTCAGTGCTGCCGCTGGCGTGTGCACCCTGCCACCTGAGCATGGTGCTAGACGCACGCTGCCTTCTGCTGCTGAGCACGTGGACGACGCCGGGCATTTAGCTAATTGTTGGGGCCCGACTCCGGGTCAGTGCTCCCGCTGCCGGCCCTGCAGGGCGTTGACCCCAGGGGCTCGCTGCCGCGCGCCGCTGGCGGCTTGTCCACGCTGCCCCCGCTCGCCGCCGACACAGACACAATTGCGGGACTCGGAGCGGCGCCGCCGTGCCTGCGCTTGCGCCACTGCTGGCTGGGCAAGCGGTCGGTCTCCATGGGGTAGCCAAGCTCCGTGGGCGTGGGTTCGTCCACGGCGGCGTCGCTCGCGCTGCGTCCCCGCCTGTCGAATATGGTGCGTGCGTATGAGAGGCAGATGGCGGCGGCGCCCACCGCGGCCAGCGCCAGGTTGAGCCACACGAGGGCGTACGCGGCTGGGTCGTAGACGCTGGTGGAGGTCATGCTCATGGATGCCACCACCTGCGGTGAAGCAGCAGTGCCCACAGTGAGCGAAACACCGTTGTTGTGTGAGAGGGGCGGGCTGGGCGGCAGTGGCAACGCTCAGGCTAATGAGGCAAGGCGCTGTCTTGACTATAGTATACTGCAGGAAGTAGCTTGATCATGGGCAGACACCCCAAGCGGCGAGGCTTCTTGACGCCGCGCGCCACAGTGTCGTGCCGCCACCTACAATGTGAAGCCATCAGGGCAGCCAAGGCCAGGGCCTCAGTACCACTTCAGGGCTGGCAAAACGCACGACAATGCAGGCCAAGCACGCCAGCACAGAGCTGCAGCTGCGCACCACTCCCACCTTGTATGTGCCGAAGCCCGCAGCGTCGGCGTGCACCCACTGGACAGAGCTGCCCTCCCCGTCAGGGTTTGTGCTGCGCGCATCCGCGTCTGTGATGAGCACCGTCGCAGGGTAGGTCAGGATGGCAAACGCCGTCACCAGCATGCACAGCACCTTGGCAACCATGTGCCCCAGGCGCACGCGAAGGAAGAACCCCATCAGGTCCGACCGTGCCACGTACGTACTGACGATCGCCACGAGCGTCAGCGACATGGCAATGATCGCCCCGCCCACTGTCAGGGTGTACTCTGACGTCGCCAGCTCCGACTCCATGAACATGCTGAACTGGGAGGCCGCGGCGGCGGCGGCGGTGCCAATGGCCGCTCGGACGGCCGAGGCGGTGATGGGGGGGTACGCCGCAAAGCCCGTGCCTGTGGAGATTGGGAAGATGGTGCCCGTGTCGAGGGTGACGTTGGCCCAGCTGGGCTGCGCAATGGTGTCAAGGATGGCGGAGCCAGTGATGGCAGGCACAGCCTTGGCCCGCTTCCCTGTTGGCCCCCACCCCTGCTGCTTCCACAGAGTTTCGCAGTCCTCCAGGGGGAGCAGTGCGCCGGCCACAAGCACGTGCGCGCGCGCGGGAGCAGAGTTCTCGGGCGTGCCGTGAGCGCCAACATTGTTGTAGGTGGGGTCGCACCACGGCAGCGCCCCCTCCCAGGTGGCCAGGACCGCTAGCTTGGTGAGCATCTGGACGGCCCATGATGTGGATGTATCATATTGAGGGTAGTCGGCAAACGCATCGCTGGGGTCCACGTCAGCCATGCTGTGCGGCGGAGAGCGCGGTGCAGCGGAGGCAGTGAGTGTGCGCGGCCGGGTGGCTGGTGGGCTGGGCGGTGCCGTGCCTGTGGCCGTTGTCTGCACTGTGCTTTGTCTTAACATTTAGTGCTCTCTGGTTTAGGTGCCTTGGGAGAGCAGCTGTTACAGTACACCTGGCATACAGTTCACCCCCCTCCTGCAGGTAGTTCTACTGTTCGGCAGAGAACAGTCTGTAGTTCCCACGATCTGGCGCCAAACCAGCACGGGGGCACTGCCAACGTGTCACCTGTAGCACTGGTGCATTGCTTGTGTTGCTCACCGACGGTCATCGCCTACATGGGCTGCCACGTCAGGTGCTAGCCCTGTGCGTGCTGCCCCTTTGGTGCCATGCGCACCCTTGCCGTGCATGTTAATGACACTCTGGTTGCCACCCTTGATACAACGTAGCTCTGCTGCAGCAACCTGCACGTGCTTGGCCTGCTACGGGAGCCAGCCGCGTCCGCCGGCTCCATACCCGGGTAGCGGGTAGGATAACAGGATCGCTGTGCACTCTCGCATCTCTACATATTACTGTAGCACTATCAGTGCGCTGTGCGCGTTGAGCCGCCCATAAACTGGTCACATACCACATGATTGTCATCTCGTACTTCAAGTATACAGCGCTACAGTACTGTATGAAGTACATACCGGTAAAGCATCTTATGTTGTAGCCAATGCACAAGCATCACTTGCCATGCACAGGCAGCTGATGAGCACAGAATTGTGGCGCAGTGGTGGATAGGCGGACGCTGCCGCGGCAGTGGCGGCGGCGCCACCCACTCAGTGCCACCGTGACAGTGGCAGTGGCTGTGGCATGGCTGTGCAAGTGTTGGTGCTCGCACGTGCACCGCAACACCGACAGTATCACCCTGCACTCACCGTGGGTCAGTGAAGATGACGTTGCCCTTTCCGTCCTTACTCTCAGGGGCCTCCGTGAGGGCCCAAGCCACAAAAATCGCATCACCCACTTGCAGTACCTGCACACAGACGAGGGCGCAGCAGGCATGCGTGAGGGCAGGGCAGAGCAGTGCACAATAGGTCATCAAGCATCAGTAAACACATACTACAGTAGTACTTCAAAGTACACAACATGAGTGGTACAGTCGTAAGATACTTCATGGTATACTTCGAAGTGCTTCAATAGTATTTCTACTGAAGTATACTTGTACTGTACTACTGTACTGTAGTATCGTACCAATATGTTATGACAACCGCGTGGTATTTGCCCAGCTCACCACGTATAGCGCACTGATAGTATGTAGAGATACATACTTCTGAAGTATGAAAAAGCTGGCTGAAGATGGTGCCCGGTCCAGCTATTGCCGGGTAAAATCAGTAGGGCACAATGCCAGGCCGAGCCGGAGGCCCGCGGGTGGTCGATGTGCCCAGCTGCCATGATCAAGGCACACTGCGGCAGTCGGTATACCCTTGATGACTGAGGACACGTGTTGCAAGTATGGGTACTGCATGCAGGCGCTCCCACTGTGCACGTACTGTCATGAGGCACATGCACCGGGCGGCCATCATGATGCAGCACACCACGAATATGACGCCAGTGATGGCACAGGCATACAGGTGCCAAGGTGCCAGCACCCGCCAATGCTGCGGGTACTGCCGCAACATTCGCGCATGCCCGGCATGACTGGCGATGAACTCTTTAAGTGGTTATGCTATCCGCAGTACATAGTACCGGTACCTGCTACTAAAGTACTGTGCAATGTACTTATTGAAGTATGCACTTCCACATTTAACTACATGTATGGCACTGCGCACAGTGCACAGCCCGCCACAGGCGCACTGCTTCTCACCCTGGCCTGGTCTGCCTCGGTTGGGAAGTCAAACTGGGCGTGGCGCGGGGGGTCCGCGCTGCAGAATGCCTGGTGGTCAAAGGTGCAGCTGTGCGAGCGCGCCTCGCTCGTCACCGTGTTGCGGAATGACACGCGGTCGCAGCACACGGTGCGCCCAAAGTTCGCGGCGATCAGCGAGGGGGGAGCCGTGTTCCACGCGGCCGCGTCGACTTGCGCCGGCGGCAGCAGCTCCAGGCTGTAGTCGGAGCCTTTCCAGGAGGCGGGGTGGGGGGAGTCGGCAGGCGGTTTGATGTTGTCCAGGGTGGCCCAGTCGAGGTAGGCCTGGGGTGGCAGTGGGCGGTGTGAGCGCAGCGGCACACATGCCAGAGGTGGGTGTGCTTACCCAGTGGTGGCGCACAACACAATCAGTCCTGTATGTGCATGAGAAGCGGTCGTGCATGCAGCCAGCGCCATACATGCACGCGGGCGCAAGCTTTTTCGCACTTGCACGGCAATGGTTGACATTGACTGAGAGCAAGTCCCCACATGGCACCCTCCCTGCGCGCATACATTGGCACCGCTCATTGCACCACCCCGGCATGCATGTGTGCGCCACTGCTCTGGGCATGTAACCTGTGATACGAAGTACTGCGAAGTATTGCCCAAGCAAATGGCCAGGTAGATGAGATTTTGAGTGGCGTATTTCGCGAGAGGCACTGTGCGAAGCAAGAAGTACCCAGTGGCACCCTACTCTTCGCCACAGAGCTCGCTTTTGATCACCTACAACAACGTGGGTGCAAATTATTCATTAGACTGCTTGGCGACAAGCGAGGCAACAAAGAAGTGTCTGGCAGGTTTTTTCAGCTCTTTTTATTTTGTTCTGTGGGCATCACAACCATGACTTCAAAAAAAAACACCTCCGTGCCATGCACCAACGGATGGTGGTGTTCATGGCGCTCGTGGGGATTGCCAGGCCCTACTTGTGCGGTAATTGGGCTCACTCGACCGAGCCCTGTGCGAGAGCATTGCCGATTTTGACGGCCAGGTGACGCAGTGATTTTTTTCCCAAGCAGCATTTCTGGTGCGAGTAAGTACGTACAACTGAAAGCACTCATGTTGTCAACCTGCCTGCCGGCTCAGTCACAACAGCGCCTCACCCACCTGCGGGAAGTAGCTGTCGAAAACGTACACCTCGCTCGGCTTGCAGTCCTCGGCGTCCCCCCACCCCATGGCGTCAAACCACGGGTGGACGGGCGTCAGAACCATGACGCACGCCCCGCGCGAGTCCACGTAGCTGCCCGCGCGAATGTTGTCCCAGTCGCCATTGCCCGATGTGTCGCTGCCAGTGCTCAGCAGCCTCACCAGGCTCGCAAAGGTCAGCATGACCGGGTAGTTACTGACAAAGCTGGGCGCGCCGCCCCCCGGTACCCAGCCAACCACGTGCTGCGACGACGCTGTGCGCAGCCGCTCGTTGCCGATGCCCGCGGCCGCGCCGAGTGTCGTCGGCACTAGCGCGTTGGTGATGGTGGCGGGGTCGATGTAGCGCGTGGGGATGGCGGCCAGGGTGTGGAGAAGGCGGCTGTAGGCAAAGGCCAGGGTGGTGTCGGCGGCGCTGGCGCGCTGGGTGTCGGGGAGTATGTACATGAGGTCGGCGACGGTCCTGCAGCCGGGGTCGCCACACAGGAACAGGTCCAGCTGCAGCATGCCACCACCACACAACACCAGCAGGCGCACATACACGCAAGCGCTTACGTATGAGTACATGCGGGAAAGTGGCAGTGCTCCACCACTGTGCAGATGTTAAGGTATGAAAAGAGATAGGTGTGCAATGCTGTGGTGTGGCACATGGCTAGCGGGATGCTGCAGCAGAGCGTGGCTGCAGCTCGGAGCCATGCAAACAGTGCGTAACAAGTGGCAAACGGGAGGCGCACGCACTCTAAGCCAAGGAGCCATGAGTCTGTATGGCGCACACACATAGCACTACTACACACTTCGACACAAGTGTACCTCTGCTTCAACTTGTACTACAAGTAGAAAAAAGTATGTATACGCCAAGTGCTTCACCTGTGTGAGTATCAAAGGCTGCACACACTGATATGACCATGTGGCACTCATCCACAAGCCGCCGTTAGCCAATGGCAGTTGCTCCACCATCGCGGCTGGTGCAATGGCGCTGCATTATGATACCAGAGGTGCCGGTTAGCACTGCAGTGTGAAAGCACACTTTCCAGCGTTGGCACAGACCCGCATGACAAGTGCAGTCCTGCGCAAAGCAGGAATGCATGCTCAGCAGCGCTGCCGCCACACTGGCACCATAGCACAAACAAACTGCGTATGATGCTACTTGGTGTGCTGTGCTGTTGCGCGGCGCTGCAGACATATGCAGCCCCACTGGCCACCCACACTCTCGGTACACGTGATGCAGACTGCCCCCGTTGGTACTTCCGAGGTAATCACAACACTTCTGAAGTGTGCAGTTTGTAGTGTACACTGCACCTACTTCGGTGTGCGCAGTGTAGCAGGTATGCAAGTACAATAAAGTGCACTCCACACTGTGACACACCCTTGGAGCAGAAAGCCCACCACGGCACACACGCTGTCCTGCTAGGACTTGAAGTTGCAGCAACAGCCACACAAGTTGAAGTTGCACAACAGTACCTGGGCTGTTCCGTCCAGCTCCTTGAAGGCATCCAGGCGCCACGCCTTCTGTGTCGTCTGCAGCACCAGGTCCGCCATCATGCCCACGACGTTGGCGTCCGTACTGTACGCAGGGCTGGCGGTCTTGAACCTGTAGCCCTTGAAGCGCGATGCCATCAGCAGGTCCGCGCCAGACCCGGCAGGGTAGCCTGTGTGTTCGTGCAGGGACGTGCAGACGGCACATATATATATATATTGGCTGTAACACATTTTTTTTTACCAATGCATTCTTTTTTTTCTCTGGTGAAGCACCTTTTTTTGGTTTACAACGACCAAATTGGTAGCACAGGGGTGCCATGCTGGAATAGCGCTTGCCAATGGTGTACCGTGTGCCATCTGCTGTACTGTGTGATGATAGAGTACCCGGCTTTAAAACGAACAGCTCTGGGTACGAGTCCCAGTGTAACTGCCTTGGCTACACCCTAAACACATGCTTAATGCATTTTCGTATGCATATAGCTCGATACGTTTTCGAAGCATCTGTGGTACGGCGAGCAGCTTCAGGCGCGCCGATACATTATGTACTTGAAGTACGACCACCAGTGCCTATAACCCTAACCGGTAGGCTGCATGACAGCGCTCCGACAAACATAGGTACCTGGTGCACATAAGGTGGCTTACTGCTACGCTCCTATTGGTGGACAGCATTGCGGCACCTGAAACCCGAATATTTGTCCGTAAACAGTTCCCCTCAGTTGACAGGAATTGAAGTTGCGGGATGTGTACTGCCCCAACTTCAACACGTGTTTCGAAATGCACAGGTTGGGTCAGGTCGTCAGCGTTTGAAAAGCGGAGCTGAAGGCCGATTTACAGGGAACCATCTCAAACTCTCAGTCATCCCTAACCTGTGAGGCAGGGGGGGCCTAACTGGCACAGGAGTGGTTGGGTACAGTACGCAGTTGACAGTGACAGCTACAGTAGGTGATGTAGTTGATTGCCACACTGAATCCGGCCAGCGTTTCTCGTTTCGGGTGCACGAGGACACTTCAGACTTTGATACCAGGCAGACGCTGACAGCGTTTCGAATCTACTAAGCTGCAGCAGCGCTCGGCAGCAGACGCGTGCCGCCGACTTATTGACACGCGCGCTGGGTCGACACCAGCGCTGGCGTAGCTCCGTGCACGTCGTCTCACCATCAACCAGGACGCACATGCCCGCGTCCGCTCCCGAGTCGATGCCATCGCTGCAGAAAGCACCCGCGGCAGCCCGCCCTCCCACCTCCACCAGCGGCAGGGATGGCGTTGGCTGCGCTGCAGCAGCCGCCAACTGCAACGGCACCAGTACGGTCAGCACTTGCTTTGTCCTCATCTCGGCACCTGGTGGGCTGCGCTACACCAGCGCTCTGTGCAGCAGCAGGTGCCTCTAGCGGCAGCTGTGCTGGCGCGCTACTAGCTGGCGGCGGCGCCGCAGACCGACAGACGACCGGCGTGCGCTAGGTGTGCGCGTTGCTGGTTGTCCCAGCCTACGAGTAGGCCCCGGCGAGATTTAAAGATGGCGTAAAGGCCGACTATAGTTAGGTAGAGGGGGCGCTATGTAGTCTCCCTTTTGGATATATATAGAGTGTTGCTGCAGCTGTTCAATGCCAACTGTTGCACACAACGACGCAGGGGTCACAGCCAACTGCTGGCGGCAGCTCGCTCGCTGCTCTCGCTGCTGCCGGTGCCAGCACTGTGACAGGACAGCAGCAGCTTCCTTGCACCCCTGCAAGGCTGCACGTTACACCTCACAAACATGAGAAGGCTGGCGCTGGCAGTCACCCTGGCTTGGGTGGGCAGCACAGCAACACAGGCTGCTGCACCAGCAGCAGGGACGCCAGGTGCGCCAGCTGGGGGCACCAGTAGCGGTGTCCGTCGACCGCGACCGCCCTGCTTGATATGCCAGGAGCGAGGGCGTGGCTGCAGCAACAGCACCAACACCAGCACCAAGGCTGCTTCCAAAACTTCTCGACAATCCAACTGCAGCAGCCCACGAGCAGCAATATCAGCAGCCCACCGCCAGGCACCCACCACAGCATTTGTGTCCCCTGCGGCCGTGCACGATTTTTGGGAGTTCTCGCGCTGGCTGGAGGCTCAGGAGCAGGCCTACATCCAGGAGCAGGAGAACGAGGCGCACGCCAAGGGGCGAGGCAACGGCGTCAACGGCAACGGCCGCTTCCGGCTGCTGGAGTTCCCCTCGGAAGCAGCGGGCTCGGCGTACAAACTGTCCCTGCTGTGGGTTCACTTTGCGCGGGTGGCGTGGCGGTGGGCGCGCAGGCGCACGTGGCAGAAGGCGGCCGCTGGCGTGGGGCTGCTGGTGGGTGCGAGGGCGGCCGTGCGTGCGGTGCGCGCCATCCGCAAGCGTGTGGTGACGGGGACGGACGACAAGTACGTGGATGCTGACGATGATGCTTACACGCAGCGGGGGACGGTGATGGAGGCGGAGTGCTTTGCGCTGGTGCGGGCGCTGAATGCCGTGCAGGTGAGCCCCCCCGCCCACTGCCGCCTGTGTTTTGAATAGCCACCCGGGTAAACTGCTTTGGTGTGGGTTGTTTTGGTGGCAACAGAAGAGAGTTGGTTCCTGCATTGCCTGGCGTTCTCCGCTATAATTGACGCTAGGCCAAGTTATTTATTAAACTTTTTCAGTGGCACCAAAAAAATTTCCCACCCCACTTTTTGTGTCAAATCGAAACAGTTTTCCCGGCTGACTATCTAAAGAGTAGACGTTAAGGATGATCGGGCTGCCCAAACAGTCACCCACCACCACAGTTTCTGGTGCAGGAGATGTAAGGTTTTTGGCGGTGCACGTTTCGGTTTTTATTAGAGTTCAGGTTTCATTGCTTGTACCTTGTTCGTGTGTGTGGTTCATGTGGGCCTACAGAGTATGCCTAATGGCCCAAGGTCAACTCTCTTGGCAGGAGGTGACGGCAGTAGCAGTTGGCTTAGCGGCACCGGGGTCGAACCAAGCAGGCAGGTGCGGCAGTCGGTGCCCACATGTTGCGCACAGTGACAGTGCCTTTCCTGGCTAGTGTTCTCCTGCTGAGCATGCAGATAAGCACTGCTGTGTTGGCCAGGCTCTGAAAGCATAGTGGCTAGGCTGGCTGACACCCAACTCGCACACTGAAACACTCACGTGTGGAAGGCAGGCTAGGCGAGCTGCAGCGTGGTGGCTTTGTGATTACCTTTGCTGCAGAGTTGCGGTTAATGGCACACGGGATGCAATGAGGCAGCACGTAGTGACAGCATGCACCGCTTGCTGGCGTGGCGCATCGTCGGTTGAGCACGCCGAGAGAGCAGTCACTTTGGCGGCGTCCAGGGTGTGAAAGTGCAGTGGGTGCGCTAGTGCACTGCAGCTCTGGACCTGTGCATGCGCACATACAATACCCTATTCGTGCTGGCGTACCATCTTGTCCTCAGACAGCCGCATGAGGGGTCATTTGGTCAGTTGGATAGGGGCACAGAAAGGGTTGACCACCATTGCCCATGCAAATGAAGTACATGCACCACAGGTGTGTCTGTCGGGCTTGGTACTACTACTTTTTGCCAATGCGCATGTGCAGCACCTATGCTTCATGCTGGTACATGTACATGTATAAATATATATGTGTGTATATAGGTATATATATTATATACTGGTATGTATAGGTGTGCAACGTTGCGGCAAACAGCAAGCAGCACCATCGCGTGGATTGGCAGTGGCTATTGACCGTGAGCGTTTTAACTGCTGGTGTGGGCGATCCGTGAGCACACGTCATTGCAGCACAGGTGCTGCTGCATTGCATACAGTTCACAAGTCTATGTGGTTCATAAATACTGCTACTGCTGAAGGCATTGTACATCCATGTACTATGTAACACTTAAGTATGTATACACATAGGGCCTCAAACCGTTTTTTGCCAAGCCAGGCCTGGTGCACAAGTTTGTGCCTGCCTTAGTGACTGCCGTTGCTGCACTGGTGGCTTGGGCTGTGTCAATCTAATTCTATATAGTATCATGCCGGTACCGTACTTCGAAGTAGTATGTGCATGTATGCTACTGTATGTTATACATTATACGTTTGAAGTACCGGCATACTACTACTTCAGAAGTACGTATTATGACAGAGTAATCCATTTGTGAGCCAGCCTTGATGGCATGGGTAACAGTGCGTCTGTGCGGCGCTGACAGCACCCATTCAGTGCCCTTGGTGGGCTTGGCAACACCTGCCCACACATGTCTGCTGTTGCACGTTGACTGCACTTGTTACTTTCAAGATGTCACTTCAAGATGAGTTAAGGTATCACAGGCACTTGAAGTGCATGGCATGTGTTATTATATAGTTGTGCTGCGACTAGATTCGAGGTTTAACACCACATTGCTGTCCCTCCAGTGGGCATAACATGAGCATGCTGCGAGCACCAGCTCTTGTCGGGATGCGGAAGTGCAGCAGCTGTACGCGTAGCTAGCACCTGCAGTGACGGACAATGATCTAGTTCATATGAAAGAGCACTTGAAGCATTTGTACAGTACATGAAAGTGCTACAGTACTACATTCAAAACATGTGTGCCAGCCCTCGTCTTTTCACCCACCTTTCCAATGGGGCTAACCAACTTCATGGGTCATGCTCTCAGTATATATATAATATATGTATACTTGAAGTATGTTGCAGCCAGTGGCCACGTCACCACACCGCCATCAACCACATGCAACCATACCGCGAACACACAACACACGCAACTCTCAGCACTCCCACACCTCTCTCTCCCCCTCAACCACTCGCCCCCCCCCCCCCAGGTGGCCCCCGCCCCCACCCTTGTCCCCGCCGCCGCCAACACCACCGTCTGCACCACTGCCAC
>JAULBY010037878.1:0-14119 GCA_032358315.1 Ophiocytium majus | reverse complement strand
GGCACCAGAATAATGATTTGCAAAACTTTTCTGTCTGCTATGTGCAATAGGGAAAATACTTATGGAACTAATGGTATAGCAAATACTCCTGCAGTAAAAGACACTACTAACCCACATGTCCTCTTCCTGGCGGTGAATATGATGAGATTGTCATGCGCCAACACGCTATCCGCTAGCTGCGCGCCTCATTGAGTAACCACACACTCTAGCTGCTTAACACTCTCATAAGTAGGTCAACTATGTACATCAAACCATATAGCGAAAAAACAGCACTCACATGTCCTCTTTCTGGCGGTGAAAATGATGAGCTTGTCGTGCGCCATCACGCCATCCGCATCTGGCTTGCTGCGTTCCTAACTACCCATACACTCTAGCTGCCTAATACTTTCACGTACTAAGGAAATAAGGCAAGTAGTTCTGCAGTAAATGTATGCTTCGGATTATAGCACATGGCACTCACATGTCCTCTTTCTGGCGGTGAAAATGATGAGCTTGTCGTGCGCCATCACGCCATCCGCATCCGGCTTGCTGCGCTCTTTGAGCAGCGTAGCCAGCGCGTCCTCCTTGTCCGCCTCTCCAATCACCATCACCGTCTGCTCAATGCTGCGGTTGGCCTGCGCACCAAAACCAGACAAGAAAACAGAGAGAAAAAAAATCATCAATTCTGTGTGTGGCGGGCGTACCAACAACCATTCACAACCAAAAAGAACGATAAAACAATAACCATCACCGTCTGCTCAATGCTGCGGTTGGCCTGCAAGAAACCGAAATCAGATTGAAGACAGAGCAAAAAAACACAAAATCACCATCACTGCCTGCTCAATGCTGCGGTTGGCCTGCGCACCAAAATCAGACACAAAAAAGCAAATACAAACCACAATCATCACTGCTGTGTTTGGCCTGCGTACCAACAAATTCCACACCTAAAAAAAAACATCACCGTCTGGTCAATGCTGCGGTTGGCCTGCACAAAACAAAAAACAGATAGAGGACACAGCCCCCAAAAAAACCACAGTAACTATCAGGGTCTGCTCAATTCTGCAGAAAACAAACCACAGTAACCATCAGGGTCTGCTCAATTCTGCAGTTCGTATGCGTATCAACATAATCACAACAGAAAAAAAGTAAGGCAAAAAAAACCCGTCACCGTCTTCTGCTCAATGCTGCGGCTGGCCTGCACACCAACGGAAACACGGATAAAATACAATGGTAGACCAAAGCAAAACAAAAAAAAAAGCCGTGCTTGGCCTGCGAAACCAGCACCAAGGGAAGTTACCGCATGTGGGAACAGAGACGGCACGGGCAAGTGCACTGTGCTATACAAGATGGCACCTCGTGTAAAACAGCACAAGCAAACGCACAATTTACAAAAAGCATAAGCAAGCGCACGGTCCACTTCACGTTTATTTGGGTGTTTCCGATTGTCATGCAGTAGTACTTCAAAGTATACTAGAAGTGTAACAGGGCAAGTTGTCTACAAAGCAAGCAAACACTGCACCAAATTTTCCACTTCTGCCAATTTTCCACACCACCAACTTTTCACTTCACCAGTTTTCCACATCACCAATTTTCCATTACCAGTCATCCATTTTTTACCGATTTCCCACATCACCACATATTTTCCACATTACCAAATATTTTCCACAATACCAAATATTTTCCACATTACCAAATATTTTCCACATTACCAAATATTTTCCACATTACCAAATATTTTCCACATTACCAGATATTTTCCACATCACCTGCAGAGAGTCGGAGGAGCCCAGGTTGAGCTGCACGGGGTTGATGAGCAGCTCCCTGGCCAGCTTCTGAACGGACTTGGGCCATGTGGCGGTGAAAAAGAGCGTCTGGCGAGACGTCTTAGGCCCCATGCGCGCAAGAATCTCACGGATCTGCGGCTCAAAGCCCATGTCCAGCATGCGGTCGGCCTGAAAAATGGCCCGGTTTCAGTTTCGGGAGGGGGGAGAACCATGGTTAGATTTTTTTCCCATTTTGGTTGGCACAGCGGTGGAGTGAGGCCTGGTGCGCACTTCATGCAGCAGGTTGAACAGATATATATGGTAACATAAATGTCTCAGGGGCGCTTTGGAGTGGGGCACCAGGCATGTGTCCCACACCTGTGCGCCCACCCCCCCCCCCCCCCCCCCCCCCCCCCCGCAAAAGAAAAGCTAGCGCACACACACAAAAACGCATCAACACTGCTCAGCAGACTCAGCAGTGCTCAGCAGACAGTGCTCACCTCGTCCAGCACCAGGAACTGCACGTCCGCCAGCGACACCTTCCCCATGTTGGCAATGTCGTTCAGGCGCCCCGGCGTCGCCACGCACACGTGCGGCTGCGCAGCCAGGCTCTGTATCTGTGGCCACTTGGGCGCCCCGCCGTACAGCACGCAGCTGCGCACGCCCGCCAGCCGCCCAAACTTGCGGCTCTCGTCGTGTATCTGGCACGCCAGCTCGCGCGTGGGCGCCAGCACCAGCATGGCCGGTCCCTTGCCGCGAGCCGCCCCCGCCGGCGCAGGCGTCTCCGCGGCCTGCATGCGGTGGAAGGCCGGCAGAAGGAAGCCCAGGGTTTTGCCGCTGCCGGTACGCGCCACGGAGATGAGGTCGCGCCCCTGGAGAACGATGGGCCAGGACTGGGCCTGGGTGGGGGTGGGGCCCGTGAAGCCTGCGCCCTTGAGGGCCCCCTGGATGGCGGTGTGGAAGGGGGTGGCGCCGAAGGTGAGGTAGGGGTTGGGGGCCGTGTAGGCGCCCCTGCCAGCCTCGTCAAAGCCGGAAACCTTGATCTGGTGCTCGGCGCGGTACGCTTTGAAGCAGGTGGGGGGGGCTGCTGCGGCCGCCTGGGCCTCGGCCTCCTGCTCTGCCAGCAGGTCCGCCGCGTCCATGGAGCGGGTGCGGGGCCTGTGGTGTGCGGCAGTGGTGGCTGCGGCGTCGGCGTCGCCACCAGCAGCAGACTTGGACTTCTTTTTCTTGGGCTTGGGCGCGTCCTCGGAGGCGCCGCTGGTGGTGGTTGGTGCCGCCGAGTCCTGCTGCTCTGCGTCGCGCTTGCGCTTGGCCTTCTTGTCCTGCGTTGTGTTGTGTAGAGGGGGCGGCAGCAGCAGTTGTCGACGTGTAAAGACACGGTCCAGTTGTCGACGTGTAAAGACACGGTCCAGGTGCACACACACCGGCAGCGTTGCACGAAACGGCATGGGGGGTGGGTGGCGGAACATGCGCCGACAGCCACATGCAGGCAGTACCGGTGCCACCACAACTCACGCCCAGCAAAACGGGCGCCAGCCCATCACCAGCAGGTGCTGCCGAAGCAGCGTCGTTGTCGATGGCATTGTGTGCAGTGTTGTTATTTGATCAACGGCTGCCAAGGCTGTCGGGGCGGGGGCACATGGGGCGGACACGCGGCCAATGGCGCACCAGCACCTACGCCGACAGATTATTCGTGACACACTGACCTTCTTGGCCTTGGCGAGAGCCTCGGTGGCGCCGTCGGCTAGGAGAGCGAAGGGGTTGACAGCGCTCTTGCTGGCCGCAGAAAGGGGTGCAGCGGCGGAGGCACCAGCAGCAGGGGCAGAAAGGGCGTCCTGGTGCAGCTGTTTGCTGAGCTTTTTGGCCCTCTTGGCGGCATCCCTATCAGCCTTGCTGGCAGGCTTGGCTTCGGCTCCCATGGCTACCGCCTAGTTGTTGTAGCAAAGCAGGCAGAGATGGCAGTGGTGTGGCGTGCCTGCTTTGCTCCCAGGTGTGTGGTCTGAGAAAAAAGTTCTTTTTTCGTGGGAACCGGGGAACTGAGGCGCCCGCCTTCGTACCAACGATCGTGCCCCACGTCTGGAGCTCTGGTGTCAGAATCAGCAAGCAGCATGCAGGCAAGTTCTAACTTTCACGAGTGCCACCACCGGTGCATGGCGCCCTGATGCGCATTCGAGCAGCTGTCGGCACCCTTACGGCACTGGCTGCCCCCTCGCTGGCCTTCCTCGCCGTCGGCAGCGGCAGGAGCACCACCTCTGTGCTGCGGTCGCATCGGTCGCAGCATCGCCCCACTCGAATGATGGCGGGCAAGGGGGACGGCGAGGTAGTGGTGGCCCTAGACTTTGATGGCGTGCTCTGCAACAGGTGAGACACGTAAGCTCCACGGCTGGCTCAGCTGCGAACGGCTGCCCTGCGAAGCCTTTTTTGAAACACAAAGCGCTGTGCTGGACGTCCAGCCGTCATACATCCACGCGTACCCGAGCGCGCTCCCCTTCCAAGTTGTTGCTCACAGACAGCAGACATAAGGGCATTACTGTACAGGGTTCTGATTGCGCAACCTGCCTGCCATCGCCGCTAACGCATAGGTTGCTTCTCCCGCGGCTTCATCTCTCTTCTCACCCAGCCAGCCCCCACGACCGTCACTACTCAGCTGCTGCTGAGCACCGCGTCAAACCCCACACTCACCACCGCCGTGCCTGCTCCCGCTGCTGAGCACACGCGCACTGCGCAGCGTTGGCGAGTCAAGCCGCAGCGCGTTCCTGTGCCTGCAGAAACGGTACCCGCAGGTTCTGGCCGGCACCCAATGGGAGGGTCTCGACGACGCCGACGCTCCCGCGTGGCTCCTCGACAAAATGCGCAAGCTGCGGCCCGTCGTCGAAACCGGCTTTGAGAACATTCTTCTGATTCGTATGCTTCTCGAGGAGTACCGCATGGGCGAAACGACAGGGAAGGAGACGGGAACGCGCCCCCTCACGGTTGGGGAGATTTCGGCGAACTGGGGGGATGATATGAGGGAAATGTTGATGCGGCGCTATGGGTGGACCAAGGACGAGTTGGTGCATGCGTTTGGCGACACGCGGGATGAGTGGATCGCCAGGGATGAGGAGGGGTGGCTGGAGGCAAACAGCTTTTATGAGGTGAGTGTGGGTGCTGCCTGCCTGCCAGTTTGTCACACTGTACTGCGTCTGTCACACTGTACTAGGAGGAGTTTCAAATTGACACCTGTGGGCGCGCAAGAAAGAGGCCGGGTCATGCAAGCCTGCATGAAGCAATGGCCATGCCCGGCCACGTACAGACATACTGACCGCCTGGCACAGTCAAGAACTTTAGTACTGCTGGTTTAAGTTAAAAAATACAGTGACGTGAGACTTTTGGTCTCGTTGTCTCCTTTGGTGGGCACTTGCTGAGGTGGTGGTTTGAAAGGGAGGAGAGGGGTACCCTGACCCTGCCCACTCTCCACAGCGAGTGCGGTGTGCTGCTTGCACTGTGCAGTGATGCTGCAACAGTGGTACAGCAGTTTGAGAGGAGTACCGTTGATGAGGCTCCTAGAAGTTGAAGTATACAAGTTGAAGTAGAGACAGCGCAGTGCTGCTGCGAGGAGAGGCGGGTGCATGGCAAACCGTGCCTGTCACGTGTATGTCTGAGCCTGACGCCAGTCGGTTGTACCTGTCCTGGTGCCTTGGTCACTGCGCGATGTACTTCACAGTTGAAATTTAGGGCTGGATGGGAATGGTGCTGAGCTTGTGGGCTTCAGTAATAGAGTCCCCACAGCTGACGAAGATGGTATATCCCAGGCCTGTAAGGTAGCCTCTTACACATCACACGCACTTAGTTGAAGCTACAAAGCATAACACAGTCTGATGCGCAGGGAGCGCAAAGCGTCCGGCATTCTTTACCTGCGTGCAGCAAGTCAACTGCGCGAGTGGCTTGGCTCGCTGCAGCTGATCCATGCATGTGTCCAGTCTCCTTGACACACCGCTAGGGCGCCTTTACCCGGCAATCTTGGCAGCAGCACAGATGGTGGCGTGCTGTGGGTACCACATGACTTTGACAGTGCCCAGCGACAGGTGCCATGACTGCATGCTAAAGTCATGTCTGGCGCCACCCACTCATGCATGCACGGGGAAGTACTGTTGACCAGCAAGCGGCAACTCTGCCTTCCAGACCAGGTCTCGAACACTTGCAGTGCCCTTGGCTGCCAGCGGCACCGCTGCTACTGAGAGCACACCGGCTGCTGAGCATGGCTGCTGCTGCTGGCACAGCTGCTGAGCACCCCCCTGCTGCTGCAAGCACTGCCAGTCTGCCACTCTTTCCCCCTGTGCCGAGCAGAGGCTGGGCATGCGCACCGCTGCTGAGCACCCCCCCCTACTGCTGAGCACTGCCGCTGCTTCTGCTGAGCACTGCCACCCTTTCTTGTGCTGAGCACAGGCTAGGCATGCGCACAGCTTCCGAGCACTCCCCCGCTACTGCTGAGACTGCCGCTGTTGTGCATTGTGCTGAGCAGAGGCTGGGCATCCGGGACGCGGCGCGTGACGCCAAGGCAAACGTGTACATCATCACCACCAAGCAGCAGCGGTTCGCGTGTGCGCTTCTCAAGCACGCAGGCGTTCAGGTGTCGGAGGAGAAGGTGAGCACCTGGCGCTGAGCACTTACCGCTGCCACTGCTGCTGAGCAGTGTTGCTGCGGCGCTGCTGAGCACTGCTGCTGCGGCGGCGGCGGCCACCGGCTCTGCCATCGCTGCTGCGCACTGTTGCTGCCGGTGCTGCTGGGCAGTCGGTGCTGCCGGGCAGTGTTGCTGCCGGTGCTGCTGAGCACTGGTGCACCAGTACTGCCGAGCACTGCTGCTGCCGCTGCTGCTGAGCACCGCTGCCGCTGCTGAGCACAGCTGCTGCCGCTGCTGCTGCTGAGCTGTTGCTGAGCGGTGCTGCTGATGCTGCTACTGCGCCACAATACACCCCTTCTGCTGGGAGAGCTACTGCTGCGGCACAGCAGTGTTTGGTGCACTGGCGAGTTTGCACACTCACCCCCAACACTGGTGCCGCCACTGCTGCTGCGCAGCCTACACCACCACACCCCACATCAACACCCCCTTGCCAGCCATTGCGCCACCACCGCCAGTCTCTACACGTATTGTGAACCTGGCTTGCTACTGTGTCGTCACGTGCTGCTGAGCAGGTTTTCGGCCTGGGCACAGGGCCCAAAAAGGACGTTCTTGCCAAGCTGCTGGATGAGCACCCAGGGGCTGTGCTGCACTTTGTGGAGGACCGGGTGGAGACGCTGGAAGGTGGGCTGCTTTTTTGGTGCCGCAGCGGCGCCCACAGCTGCCGTGCCCTGTGGGATACTCTAATTAGGTACCTGTCGTATGTACTTCGAAGGACACTGTACTACGTAGTGTTATTATAATGTTTTTACTTCAGGAAGTATCACCGTATATGGCGCAGGTGCATTTTGTGCAGGACCGGGTGGAGACGCTGGAAGGTGAGCTGCCTTTTTGGTGCCGCAGCGGCGCCCACAGCTGCTGCTGCCGTCCCCTGTGGGATACTCTGGTTAAGTACCTTTATCTTGTACTTCGAAGTATTGTTTTTAGTCAGGGGCTTGCAAGGAGGTGGTGATACACAGCGGTATTGCAGTGTGCTATACCTATCTCAACCCGGTGGGTGCCATGCTGTTGGGCTTATAGGTACATGTCTGGACTGCGACGACATGACATTTCAATCGCACGTGCAGAGGAAGCTCTAGTGTACGTGCATACATGTACACATCTACGGAGCGCTCTTCTTACAAAAAAGCCGACAACAATGCGTGGACAACAGTTGTTGGTAAACAAAAACAGATTGCAAGCCACAAGTTAATGTTTGCCAAACGGTTGCAGAGCCCAGAGGGGCCACTTCCGATAGTGCTGCCTGTCTGCCCTTGAAACCACTGTCACAGCTGCTTTTCAGCGGCACCCTGCCTGTTGTTGAGGCACAGCAAGGTGGAGTGGGCGTAGCATCTCCCGAAGTGCCCGGGGGACACTGTCACCGAGAGGCACTGCAGCTGCTGCTTAGCCACAGCGGACCCAAGACCTAGTGAGTGTTGCCCACTGAGGGGTGTGTGCTGCCAAGCCACGGCGGCAAAGGCCCCAGGCTATGGTAGCTACCAAATGTATGCTGGGTGGAGCGCGGACCAGCTGGCGCCGTGCACACACGGCTGAGGGACGCAGCGTCTGTAAGCGATCAGTCACTGTGGCAATCATGACGTGTGAGTCACACGGTGTGACTGAGTAGGCCACGGCGTGGCAGTCCTTTGGTGTGGTGGGGTTGCAGCAGTGTGCCACCCGTACTGCACGTGCACAAGTGCATGTGTGGCGCTGCAGCTAGCACTTGCAGCGCCCGTGGG
Source organism: Ophiocytium majus (assembly GCA_032358315.1). Classification (NCBI taxonomy): domain Eukaryota; class Xanthophyceae; order Mischococcales; family Ophiocytiaceae; genus Ophiocytium; species Ophiocytium majus. The sequence continues at coordinate 6,002 of JAULBY010037878.1, read as the reverse complement.
ACATGGGACTGCAGCCTGCTTGTAGTGCTGCAGTAGCCATGCATCATGCGGCGCATGCCTTAGAGTGCTTCGTGCTGAGCTTCTTGTGTTCTGGTTGGCTGCTATCCGGAGACACCGGCACCAGTTAATCATGCCTTTTTGCAGTCTCGCACACCATGTGCACAGGGTTTTGCGTGCTCCAAACGGCATGTTAGGTACAAGTACTTGCAGTTTGGGGATTGGTTTCCTAATTTCGGAAGGGCAACTGATGTGAGCTGCTGCGCAGCCTTAAAGTTGGGTCCGGTGACGGCGGGGGGGCGGGCGCTTTGGTGCCATGCGGCAGTGGTAGTACCGTGTAGACTGCTACGGTATGAGTACTGTGCTGTTTTAACATAAAGCAGCCGCACCCCATGTGCACAGGGCGTTCCGCGCCCGAAGCGGAGCTTAGTAGAAGTATTGACAGCTGTCAGCCGCAAATGGTGGGTGCGCCTTAGGCAGTGGTGTGCTGAGCCGGGAGGAGAGACCATGCGCCATGTCAAGCGCTTTGGCGGATGCAGGACAAGCGGTATGCCTACTGCCATTTCAGCAGGCACGTTGTGATGTGTGCAGCACGAGTGCTTGGGTCGCGCTGGCCTATTGAATACCTAAATCGCCACCTCATTGGATGACATGGTGCGCCCCTACCGTGGCGCGACCTAGAGTTCATCACCCCTACCTGAGTTTTCATACGGTGTGCATGTGCACCGCATACTTCAGAAGTACTTTTAGCATTATACTACGAAGTACATACTCCAAAAGTATGCCATGCAGTTCCAAGTACCTCAAGCACCTACCTCTGGTCTACTACAGTAGTGTACCGCTACTACAGGAGCACATGCACAGTGCGTGCTCTCACATCAGTGGGAGCAGGGGACAGGCATGCTGCATTGGTGCATTGATGCGGTGACGCATTGACGCAATGCACGCACTCTCCTGCCCTGTTGTTATATACCGGCACATTATGCACATTTGCGCACGCCGTTTGCCCTAACATTTGCGCGCATTGTTTCCCCTCTCCCACCTGTGATGTGGAAGGGTATGATCCCGCTCTGGCCACGCACCAATGTGTGCGCACCTGGGCTCCCCTCCCTCACTAGTGTCAGTTTTACTAACGTTTGCGCGCATCATTTGCCCTTTCCTTTGACACCGCGAAGGCATGTGCCATGACGAGCGACTCGCCCAAGTGCACCTGCACCTGGCGGACTGGGGCTTCAACAACGCGGACCAGCGCGCACGCGGCGAGGCCAACCCGCGCATAGAAGTCATTTCGCCTGAGCGCTTCAGGGAAATCATGTGCGCGCCCACGCCAGCGGCAACCGCCGACGCATGATAATATGAGCCCAGTAGCTGCGCAGAGCTGGTTGGGAAGGGGTGCTTGCAGCTGGGGAGGTTTAAATAATTGAAGGGGGGCATGCATGCGCTGGCAGTGCTGCTGCATGCGCGTGGTGACCACTTGCAGGTGCTGCTGTGGCTTGGAACGGCATGCGGTTTTGGTTTGATGCACGGCGTGGCACACCGCACCCGACTTGTGGGCAAACATGTTTTGCCTTTGATTTGTTGGTGCAGCAAAGGCAGCGCTAAGCAGCAATAATAACATGAAAGCAGCCAGGAATGAATGGGCGCCAGGCATGTTGCAATGCACAGATGTTGGCGCATGTTGCTGTGTTTGTGGCGGCAGCAGCCAGTGCCCAGCTAAGATGTGCCCAACAGCTTGTGGGCTGACAGTGTGCGAGAGGGCAGTTCGGCAGCAGCAGCAGCAAAATAGCAGCACCACAGCATGTGACAAAGACTGCACACTGTGGCACACATGGTCTGTTTGGCATAGTGGAACATATCTTTTGAACGAGAAAGAAAAACAAAACAAAACGCACAGCCTCTGACTGGCATGTCCTGCCGCTGTCTTCAGGACATGCACCACCTCCCGCACTTGGCAGCTGACGCCACCACAGCGGCCGCTCTCGTGTATGACAACATGTTCTGGACCACTTCAGGTGCGTAATGGCACATCAGAAGCGGTCTTTCAAGAGAGGAAAAGGTGCGGGCCGCTTGCGCAGCAGGCATGCCTGCGGGTCGCCGCAATCAGTACAGGTACATCAGACTCACAGGCGCGAGTCCGGAAGCAGCACCCCGGCGGGTGCACACACACGGCCTACCCACAGTGGTACGCATTGTTGTCTAGCTACAGAGTAGAGATGATTCCCTAGGGCTACAGCTGCCGCGCTGCCGAAAAGCTTTGCGCTGCTGCTGCTCAGCAGCGGTTATACGGCCCCGGTTGTGGTGCTCAGCAAAGCGTGGATGAAAATGTGTGCGCGCCGGAAGCCAAATGCCCAGCACGCCGGGCCCTGCGGCGCACTTGAGCGCTGCATCACACGCATGAGGTAGGGACTCCAGACTGCGGTATATCCTATGGCGGGCCGGCCTGACAACTCGGACGCCCCTCTCGACCTGGCTCTGGTGGTGGTGGCTGCTCCGGCGGTGGCGGCTCCCCAGTGTGCGGTGGTCGGTGCGGCAACGCATGGGAACTCGTTCAGTGGTGCGGCGACGCCTCGGCTGGCAGCTCTCCCATGGCCTGAATGACCAGCTGCGCCTGCCCCATGAGCTTTGCCGTGCGCGCATCGGGCGCCGTGGCGCCTACGCACGGCGTCGCAAACTGAGACACCGCCGCGGCGGATGCGGAGGCCGTGGGTGACGTCACCCTGCCGGGCAGCAGGCGCAGCAGCCGCTCCAGCTGCACGAGTCGCTTCTTGAGACCCTCGTCAGGCACGACCTCAAATTGGATGCCAATGACGTAGCGGTATTTTCCTTTCGCGTCAAACACGGGGCGCATGCTCAGCAGGTTGTGGAACTTGTCCCCGTTCTTGCGGTAGTTTGTGAGCTTGACGTTGCAGTCCAGCCCCTGGCTGAGCGTGCTGCGGATGTGCTCAACGGCGTCCGGCTCCGTGTCCGGACCCTGTGAAGGTACACAAACACACGCACAAACACAGGCAGAGAGAGAAATTGACGCTGGTTTGTGAGAATGTTGGTGCAGTGTTAGGTTTTCTTGTTTGTGGCGCAGGATGCAGTACGGTGACTGGTACGCAGACTTCGACTTCAAAGCCGCCTTGCCTACAGTGACGCGCTTGCTGTTGATGCCCCCCTGCACGCGCATACACACGCTGCAAACACGCTGCATCCTGCTGCAGCAGCTGGCTTTTCAGCAGTTGAAGTTGGAGAGTCACCTGCAGGAAGCGGCAGTTGTGGCCGACAGCCTCCTCCTTGGAGTAGCCAGTCACGCGGCAGAAGGCCTCGTTGACGTACACCATAGGCACCCCCGGCTGAGTCCTGTGAGGCAGCAGTGCTCAGCAGCAGCAGCAGCAGTGCGTGAGTCGCCATGCAGCACAAAGCAAAGGCATGTGAGGCTAGGCGCGCACTCACAGCCGGGGACGCACGAGCCCTTTCGCAGCTGCTACTGTGTTCCTTCACACACCATGCCGCGCAGCAGGACATGCATGTGCCACAAGCGCGACTGAGGTTGGCATGGTCGGCACGCGCGTAGCTGCAGTAGCTGCAGGCGGCGGTCAGCAGGCACCAACAAGCCGAGTTTCCACAGCAGCAGCAGCAGCGCACACACCCACTCGGCAGCAGCAGCACACACAGGAACTGGGGCATGCCTTCTCCCCTGCTGTGCCAGCCAGCACCCCCCACACACACACCACCACCACGATGTGCTGCGGACACAAAACCCGCCAGGCACACACACGGCCGCGGCGCACGGCGCGGGGTGCAGCACAGCAGGGCGTGGCACCGTGCGAGCCCAAACAATGCAATGCACACGCCGTCGCCGCTGCGGCTGCGCTTCAGCACCCCGCAGAAGGCCTGCCTCCGTCGTGCACTGCACGTTGAAGTTGACACTTGAAGTTGACACTAGAAGTTGACTCACATGTCAGCGACGGTGACGCACGCGGGCAGGCCCTCCGCGGCGGCGCAGAAGCTCTCCAGCCAGTCGCGCCCATCCACGCCGCCGCTGCTGCCACGCTCTAGCGCCGCAGCGCCCCACGCCCCCCTCTTGGCCAGCACATTCAGAGCCGCCTCCAGGCTCGACGCATCCAGCGAGGGCCTCGCATGGGGGGCGCCGGCGACCGCGGGCGCCAGCCGCATGGGGGCGGCCAGGGCGGCGGCGGCGCGCGGCTGGGGGGCCTGCGCTCCCGTGGCGGTGTGGAGGAGGTCGGCGGCGGCATCGGCGGCGGCGCGGCGGCGGGCTGTGAGGCGGGAGGGGATGAGGGAGAGGGTGCGATCGAGCTGCGCGAGGCGCTTCTTGAGGCCCTTATCGGCGACAATCTCAAACTGGATGCCCACGACGTAGCGGTAGACGCCTGTTGCGTCAAAAATGGGCTTCATGCTCAGCAGGTTCTGGAACTTGTCGCCGTTCTTGCGGTAGTTGGTGAGCTTGACGTGGCAGTCCTGCGCCTGGGACAGCGTGTTGCGGATGTAGGCGACCGCGGCCGGCTCTGTCTCTGGCCCCTGAGGGACGCGAGCGCGGGGGGGGGGGGGCGAAGGCCAGTGGTCAGCAGCAGCAGCTGCTGCGGTGAGTAGCAGTGGGGGAGCCACACTGCCAGCTGCAACAGAACATGTGCATGGCGCGCGTTTTATGCGTGACAACCCTCCATGCACCACAATCCGGCAGCGCCAAACTGGCACGCCTGCTACAGCAGAGGCAACACAGTAGAGAGGCAAGAGGAAGACCGGGATGCCACACTACTGTGGCCGCAGTAAGGGGTGAGTTAGAGTTGAAGTTTACCATCCGCCTTGCACCCGCGCCAGTCGCCACACACAACCTACACCACACCACCACCGGCCAGCAAGTGTACCTGCAAGCTGAGTAGGAAAGCAGCACACCTGACAACGTGCCGGCAGCACCCCGCACGCGCGGGGGCGCACAACAACCGCAATGTTGAAGTTGAAGCAAAGTTGAAGTTGAAGTTGGAGAGTCACCTACCTGCAGGAGGCGGCAGTTACGGCCCACCACCTCCGCCTTGGGGTACCCCGTCACGCGGCAGAACTCCTCATTGACAAAGACCATGGGCGCGCCCGGCTGTGTCATGTCCGCGACCGTGATGCAGCAGGGCAGGCCCTCCGCAGCGGAGCAGAAGCGGCGCAGCCAGTCCTCCTCGTCGTTGGCGTGGCGGGCGCCCCACGCTTTGCTGGCGGTGACGTTCGCCAGCGCCACCTCCAGGTTGGAGGCGGAGTCGCGCGAGTTGTCACGGCTGCCACGCACGTCGTCCGTAGACATGAGACCCTGGCGGCGGGGCGGGTGGCGGAGGGGAAGGGGCACTTTTGGTGAATCACATGGGTGCAAGTGGTTGTATTGATTTGCATTGGTGGGTGCGCAGGAACGCAGGTCGTGCATGTCGGCGTGAGTGGCAGCGCAATGGGAGTTGTCGCGGCTGGCGCGCGTGTCATCCTTGGACAGGAGACCCTGGCGGCGGGTGGGTGGCGTGGGAGGGGCGGGGGTGCAGTTACTTAGAAGTGCTTCGATGAAGGCATGTGGTGATTATGTTATACTGCAGTATGATGGTGTGCAGGACAGTGGCGGGCTTGTGTACACAGTGTGGGTGGGCAGGAGCATGACACCTGGTGGCTGCAGCAAGCAGCGGTTGCAGCCAGTCACCCAGCACTCATCATCAAATGCTGGGACGGAGTCATGCAGGCTGGCCCTGGTGCCGCCTCCGCCCCCCCATTGCAATCGACATGGCACTGACACAGGTGCATAGCTAAGCAAAAAAAAGGCTAGCATATGCAGCAGCCTCCCCGCCTGCAGCACTCATGGCGCTTGCTGCTCAGCTGCAATGGAGCTGCGCCACCAGACACGTGACGCCCTCTTGCCGAGTGCGTGACACTGCACAGCACATGCACCACTACCTGCGCATGGGCACCCGCACGCCACCTCCACCTCCACCGCAGCGGCTGTTGACTCCCGACGGTAAGCGCGGCCTCAGAGCCATACG
>JAULBY010037867.1:0-14121 GCA_032358315.1 Ophiocytium majus | reverse complement strand
CTGCTACCTGCTACCGCTGGGCAGCTCGCGCGACCTGCAACGCCCGTCTGTGGCCCTAGCGCGAGGTGCGCCTGCAAAGACAATTAAAAATGGGCTGGTGGCCTTTCAGTGCCGCCGGCGCCTCTTTCCGCGCCCACCGTGGCAGCAGTGCACACCACACACACAGCAGCAGGCAGTGCGCACCGCCGCAACGCTGCCTTAGCACACGCACTGGCGCGACGACTAATACCTGCACTGTTCGCCCTTCCGCTGGCCGCCCCCCGCGCGTAATAAGCGCCATTGCGCGCCGCTGCTATAGCATCGGCCCAAACCACCACGTAGGCACACACGCACACACACAGCGCGTCTTAGAGCAACTGAACTCACCACCAAGCAGCAGCACACACTACAAAGGCCGGGCGCCGGCGGGCCGGGGCCCTACCCACATGGATGAGAGAGCGCACCAGCAGCAGCTGTGAGACCACCATACGCTTCAAGGCGTGGTTGCCGCTAGGCTAAGCCAGCAGCGTCATCACTGATACAGTGGTGCTTCGCTGACTGGAGCACTGAGGCTCAGGCCGACCAGCGCCGCCTGCAGGCTGCTGTCAGCTGCCATTGCTGCTGAGCAACACTGGTTGTTGCAGCATTGGCAGGTGAGAGCTGCGCAGCAGCGAAGTTATGTGTTTTCTGGTTCCGGAGGGCTTTGTTTGTTTGTAAACAAACAACCAACCATTAAACAAAAATTATGAATCATCCCATGCCCTGTTAGTAGTTGGTGTTGGTAGTTGGGGCGAGTTGGGGCGCTTCCGCTACAGCCCGTGGACAGGGTCGGAAGCATATCAGGGATCGGCAATGCAGTGCATCAAGCATCACAGATGTGACAGAATACTGCAGCAGTGTACATGCTTGCAAGTCGTTCTTGAAAGCTGTACAGCAAGCCAGCCGGCCAGCACAGCCGACTGCTGCTTGATTTAGCAGAAGTGCCAAAGCAGCGCCGTCCCCAAGTGACTGCTACTCTGCTGGCATGTCTGAGAATGGACATTGGCAGCCGCATCCTGCTGCGCCAGTTGAGCCACCAAACAGGCACAGCAGCGTTCATGAGAACATCAGATGCCATCTGCCAGTGGCCTAGTGAACATAGTATCATGATGGTACTGTAACAGGAGGTGATGTGACATAGGCCTGAGGCCGGGGCTGCTGGTGGCTGTGTAATGACTGCTGACCGTCATGATGCCGCCCTCGTAGGTGTAGTCAATGGTGTCGATGCGAAGCGCGTTGACAGTGAACTGCTGCGTGGTTGTGGCGGAGCCCACCAGCACGTAGCACTGGGCGGTGAGCACTTGGTTCGGGTACGACCAGCTGACACAGTTGCCTGGAAACGGAGCGAGCAGACACACAGTGGACACAGGTTGACGATGTCAGTGTGGCGCCGACGGCCAAATGACCCGTTGTGGCGCCACAGGCTTCAGAGCACCGGTACGGCTGACTAACAAGGAAAGTGTGTGTGGCAGATGCCAACATCACGTAGCACTGGGCGTTGAGCACCTTTGTTTTGCTTTGTGTACATGTAGCTGGCGCAGTTGCCTGATACGACGCGCGCAGCAACGAGGACACGCACAAGGGAACACAGGTTGTTGGTGTGGCGCCGACGGCCAAATGGGCACTTGTGGACCCGCATGCTGGCGGGTACTGGGATTCAGCTGACTAAAAACAACAGTATGTACGGCAGACCCCACAATCAGATGTATAGGGCGAACATTATGTTGCCGTCACAGTACTACTGAGTAGCTACATGAGTGAACTTTAAAGGAGCCCCTTTAAAGGTCACTGCTTCACTACACACCTCCAGACCTCCATGTGCCTCTGGGGTAGGCGCCAGTCCAGGCTGTGTCCACAGTTGTGAATGACGACGATACTACCAGGGAGCGGTCCTCATCTTCCCATTCTTCAAATTGGAGTTGAAGTTCTTCGTCTCCCCCCTCCGGGGCAAACCTGCCAGGGGCGGCGGCAACAGCAGAGGGGACATGATCATCATAGTTGTGAACACTGTGGAAGAAGCCTGAAGGTTGCTAAGCCCAGGTACGAAAATGCCAGGCCGAAGCCGTGGGGTGCAAGGTGTGTGGGGCATTTGCGTGCCTGTTGTCCACACCCGGCTGGCGTGTTCCAACTCGCACGTGGTGGTGCCCGGTGGGCTGCTGTTGAAGCTTGCTGCTGCGGCGGGATGCACGTCGCAGTCGGTGGGATGGTTTCTGGCCACCTAGTCGGCACCAGGCGTCCCCCACCCTTCGCTACACGCGCGCCGGTCAGTGATTCACAAGTCGCTGTGCACACGGTGACACCCTGCTGTGTGCGCCGCGAAAAAATGCCGCCGCTCCTGCTGATGCCTGCCGCTGCCTGCTGGTGTTAGCGGTAGCGCCGCAGCATGCTTCTAACGCCGCACACAGTGTGTGGTCACACCCACACGCCTCACCTTGGCTGCGGGTGCAGCAGGTCCCTCGCTGCGGCAACTGACGATCGCTGCTCATCGGTGAACGGGCGCACCACCGCGGAGGAGCGTGAGCTGTCGTCGCCAGGGACGACCACAGGAGCAGCAAAGCCCCCCCAAGCACTGATAGCGGAGTTTGAGGCGGGGTCACTCAGCATCGCTGCTGCCGCTCTGCCAGGCAGCAGCAGCAGCAGCGCCAGCGCTGGCACGGTGGCGGCGAGCAGCGCGGGCGCCATGGCACGGCCCACCGCGGATTGAACTTGTGCAACTCTCCTGCACTGCTGCAGCACCCGCCGCCGCCCCGGGGCAGGCAGAAAGTGTTGAGGAGAGAGTGTGTGTGTGAGAGAGAGAAAGGGAGGGGGTGGGAGAGAGAGAGAGAGCACACACAGGGCGCGCGCAGGCTCTCCATCGGTAAACACAGTCTGTCGGACATTTTTCTCCAAGTAAAGTTGAACTTGTGCTGCAGAACACTTTCTCAGAGCGTTTCGTTGCGGTTTCGTTACGCAGCAGAGGCAGGCACACAAAAGCACCCGAACCAAGTGGCAGGCGCTGCGCCCCAGCGCTCGTCGCCTCCGCACGGCGCGACGGCTGATGTCCCCACTGTTTGCCCTATCCGCCCTTCCATGCAATTGCGCCACTGCCTGCTGATTCCGGCCCCGAGTGTTAGCACACAACACGGATGCAACGGACAGCAGGCACAACTTTTGTGTCTGGCCGCGCTGGACACTGGCGTGCGTAGAGGCTCCGGCACACCACCTACAGTAGTAGTGGAAGGAATGGGAGTGGGTGCTGCACCTTAAATGATGTGCACGTGCGCTGCCAGCAGCAGCTCAGCATCCAACGGCGTTCAATGCGCTGCGCCTCAGGCGCCTCTGCGGTGCTGCTGAGAGACAGCAAGCAACGAGACACACAAACACACACTTATGGCAGGTACCGGTCGCAAACAATGGGCAGGTGAGCTTTATGTGGGAAGTACATATGGACTTGGTGGCTCTCTTTTCTCTGTGTGTGACTGACGGTGTGTGTGTGCGGTAGGTGAAATTCCATCTATCCTCGCTTGACGGGAGCGGAAAGCCCGCTCACACGTCCGTTACAGACAAGATCCGCACATGTATGAGGTGGGCACCTCTCCAAAAGGTGGATTGCTTGATGTTGTTTAAACGATATGCACATTTATGTATACATATTATACTCATAAGGTGGCCACCTCTCAGGGGAGGAGGACGTTGGTGCGTGTTTGCTGCTTTCTTTTCTTGGCGTGTACCAGGAGATGGGTGGGGACGGGAGTAGGTCCCTGGGGCACGGGCACTGCCGCCGTGTAATCCATTAGGGCAGCCACCATGCGCACAGGGCTTTCCGGGCCCTTGGTGGGAGTTTTCATAAGAGTACTACTGTAGTATCACCGTGCTGTCTCAGGATGCTAGGCTTGCATTTGAGTGCACAGTGCAGAGCCTTGACATCTTGCTACTAGCCAGCAACAGAGGACGGAGCATGTTTGACCATGCTGCCTCCAGTCATGCGCACGCCATGTGCACAGGGCGTTCCGCGCCCTACCCCGCCGCAGCGGTGTTAGTATTACTTTTCAGAGAGACTACGTAGTATAAGTACACTTGATGTCTGGTCATGCTTTTCCGTCCACACGGGAGCCATCTGCAAAAGGCTTTCTGCGGCCTACGCGAAGTTTTGCACTGCCAGTAGTACCAGTAGTACCTAACAAGATGGCATGCTCACCCCTGTGCAATCGTGCGGTGGGGGCTACTTCTGGTGTGACCTACAGTATGAGATTGCCGCACATGATACTTTGGTAACAACAAACTAGCCCTGTAAGCCGGCGCTCCGCGCCGGCTAGGTATAGTCGATTTCCCATATGATTTTCATGACCGAAGTTGGTATGGAAGCGTTGAGTGGGCACGCACACATGTGCATGCAAGCAAGGGTAGGTTGAAGTTCTTGAAGTTGGACTTTACGGCAGGGAACATGATGGGCAAATCGAATGAAGCATCAGCGCGAGCATGTGATGCGCACACAGCAACCACTGCACAGGCGCACAGAATGGAAGTAGACGAAGATCAATGTGGTACATTTTGCCCGAGGCGGCACGCCCCTTGGCGCTGAAGGGCATTGCACTGTCGCGCATATATATACGCGCTCTACCCTGTCGGCGGCGCACCAGATGGCACTGTCAGCACCTGTCATGGAGTACATGGCGCTCCCTGGTGTGTGGGGGGAGCATGGTGTACCAGGAGCTGTGTGGGGGTGGGAACAGGTCCCCTGGGGCATGGGGCTGTAATCCGTTAGAGTAGTGCTCTGGCAACATGTCAGGCTTCCCTTGGAGTAAGAAGTACAATTTATTGTCACATGTGCTTTGTTGATGTGTATTTAGATGTGCAAGGGCCTGGCACAGCGTGCGGCCATGGGCATGTGTGTGGTGTCTGGAAAGGAGGTGCATGGTCCCTTGGCACAAACAGCACCTGCTACGGAGCACCTCTGTGGCATGATGCCAATAGCTCTGCGCTGCTGCCGGTTCCAAGCCACGCCCTTACCACTGCAGCTCGGCAGCTTGCGGATTTCGGCGTCGGCCCCCTCGCGCCGCATCAGTTGCCCATTGCCGCCAGAGCTCGCAGCAGCAAATACTCACCTTCGAGGGTGCCGTCTTCGCCCGCCGTGTGCAGGAGCGTGGCTGGTGCCCTTGCATCATCGTTGCTAGCAGCGGTGTCGCCCAGCTACGCGTACTGTTAGACACAGTGCTGGTGCCTCTCGCTCTTGTTGGTTGTGTGCTGGCGCCAAACTTCCAGAAGTTGAGGTTGATGTTCTTCACGAAGTGACGGTTTCAGCTCGCACCAACGTGATCGAACGAACGTGATTGTGATTCGTGTTTGCTCGTCCGCGGCCTCACGCGCCACCCAGGGCTTGCCAGGCCAAGGCATCGGGCACACACACGGCGTGCATGGGGTGCTATGCGCGCCCGCGACCGCAGCCTCAAATATCAAGGCGGTGGAAAACGCGCGCTCGTTCAAGCATTGAATTTCAGGATTGGTTTTGCCAGCAGCAATCGCAAACGCCCGCGGTCTTCAGAGCACGTCTGATGCAGCCGAAGCTGTCTCGCCAGGAGGCGCTACGGCCATTCTAACTTTAAGCAAAAGCGCGTGGCCAGAAACTTCTGCTGCCAGCAGCAGAAGCACAATTCAAAGATGGTGCTTTGGCGAAGGGGTCCGACTTACTCCGCGGCAGCTCCTGAGCCACACACGCATCGCAAGGGAAAGCCCAGGATTTTCAAGATAGCGTTTCTCTTGATACACCACCCGCTACCTTCAGCTTCCTCGCGCAGCACCTGTAGCGGCGACGCGTATCGTTCAAACATGGGGGCATGACTTGAACACCACTTTTCGAGCACCAAAAGTTGCTCGCACTGATGCCGTGTTTGTCCGCCGCTGCGATCGAGATGGGCGACGCGGTCCGCACCCACCAATATTCACGGCTTGCGCTACCTGCTTGCAAGTAGCGCCTGCCGCGGCTATGTGTACGGCATGTGAGCTCGCGCTCAAATCAGGGCTCTAAACTTCAACTTCGACCCTCGAATCGATCAATACCGGTATAATATACCGGTAGAATGATGACACTTTTATAAAACTAACCAGTGTGGACCAGCAGTAGCTGCCAGTTCTGGCCTGTCGTGAGCACTGTGAAGTCCCTAAGGCGGCTAGCCACACCCTACTGCACCGAGAAGACAGGGTCAACATCAGGCAACGCACCTAAGGTGCTGCCCCAGGAAGCCTTCAGGGTTGTGATCTGAGCAGAGCACCTTACTAGTAGGCTTGGGGCACAGTGAGCACAAAAGTTTCCCAAACTTGGCCACAAGAAGTAAACTTTCTGAGTGCCCTTCATGAGTGTTTACCGACGACAGAGGCGCCCGGCCTTATCAACAAAAAAAAGTTCCCTGGGACTGTTGGACACGGGTGTGCACTTGATGTTTGAAGCGCTCGACACCAACTTCAACACATGCCATCATATCATGACTTATACACAACTTCAACTAAGCAATTGTATTGCAGGTGACCGTGGCCTGGGGGCACAATTCCGCTATGACACGTGCGCCTGACGCCTTTTAGCCCAAGCTGACGCAGGGGTACGTCTTCTCCTACTTGCCCCTGCCTGACGCGCAAGAGCCCCAGTGCAACCTGCTGCCTCACATCCAGCGCGCTCAGCAGCCGCTGCCGCGCCAATTGGCAATATCCACAGGCGCCATGTGCCACACACAGCCGCATTTGTCGCGCCCATCAGCATGCGTCGCTGCCGCAATGCCTTGCGTGGCGACTGCCGGCGCCGCCACAGCCGTAGCGAGCGCACATTGGCAACCACTGGCAGTCTCTAGCATGCCTGGCAACACGTTGCCGCCGCTGTGCGCCGTGTGCTCAACTGCAGTGGCGCGCCGTGTGCTCAGCAGCAGCCGCGCGCCGTGTGCTGCCGCCACCTTCAACTTATGCGGCAGCCGCACGCCGTGTGCTCAGCAGCGGCCGCACGCTGTGTGCTCAGCAGCACCTGTGCGCCGCGTGCTCAGCGGCAGCCGCGCGTCGGATGCTCAGCAGCAGCCGCGTGTAAGCGCCTCCACCGTCGCGCGATGCTCAGCAGCCTGCGCATTCACCACCACGGCGCCAGCGGGGGGGCAGCGCCCTCCACTGCCGCACCCAGTGGCACCACAAGCTCAGCAGCAAGTGCGCGCTACACCGCACGGCGCCGTCGGCACTCCCACCATGGCATGTGCTCAGCAGCACGCGCATCTTCCGTTCCTGCGCCAGCGGATGTAGCAGCACGCGTCGACGCTGGTTCCGACACCCGCTCACCGGTCGAGAATGCCGGACACTGCTGCGCCAACCACCACCTCCACGTGCCTTGGCGCACAGTCACTCACCAGCACCTTCAAGAAGTTCTCCCACTGCCACAGCACCGCCGCACGAAGCGAGTGTTGCAGCACCCGCGCAGCGCGCTCCTGCGCCCGTGTGTGTGCGTTATCCGCCTGCCGCAGTGCCATGGCACACCACGCCCGCTGCAACACGGCAGCCGCATGCCCACATGCAACATGCCGCAGCAGCTCTGTGCACCGCGGTCACAGTCGCCTACCAGCGCCGCTGCCGAGCGCAGAGCCAGCGCCGAGCTGCCCGCTGCACCAACCGTGTGCTTCTAGCCGCAGCCTGTGGTGCCGCAATCACGGTCACGGCGCGCCCCGGCACCACCTCCACCCTCGCTCAGCAGCGCGCTTTCTATGCGGCGGCACCATCACGGCACCAGCGGCGGCAGCAGCACTAGCCAGCGCCGCCTCGCCCCGCAGTGTCCGCTTTCTCAGCCGCAGTGCTGACAGCAGCGGCGTCACCGCCACGACACTAGCAGCGGCAACAGCAGCGCTTGCCAGTGCTGCCTCCACCGCACGCTAAGCAGCGTGTGCCCCTTCCGCCGCGGAGACAACAGCAGCGCCGGCGCACGCCGGCGGCACCCGCACAGAGCACCCAGCTGGCGTGCACCCTCCGTCACGGCGCCAGCAACAGCTGCAGCGAGCACCGGCGCCGCCGTGCGCTGAACCACACGGACACCCACCGCTGTGCGGCGCCAACAGCAGCGTCGGCGCGCACTGACGCGCTCACAGCGCCAGCAGTAGCACAGGCCGTCGCGGCGCCGCCTCTCCTGCATAGTGGCACAACCGACGCCTGCAGTTCAGCTGTATCGAGCGGACTGCGGTTGGGCTGTAACAGTCACTAGCGATGGCTCTCTCCCAGGAGAGCCGTGTTTGCACAAGGCTGCCATGCATGCAGTCATGCTCAGCAGCGCGCGCGCCCGCCGCCGAGGCGCCAACGGCAGCGACGGCGTGCGCAGTCATGGCTCCCGCGACAGCAGCAGCGTGCGCCGGCGCCGCCAAAATGCGCACGCCAGCGCCGCCTCCACCAAGGTGTTAGAACAGCAGCCCGCGCACCAGCCGCGGAGGCGCCGACAGCAGTGACGTCGTGCACAGTCATGGCTCCCGAGGCAGCAGCAGCGCGCGCCGGCGCCGCCTGCACCAAGGTGCTCTCAGCAAACTGCTGGCGCCGCTCCTGGAGCCACCACAGCGCAGTGCGTTGCGATACCCACCTCGCCAGCCGCGTCCCCCATGCTGCATCCACGCCCACCCCCATGGGCTCAGCCAAAGTGAAATGTGCTTGTGCTAGCAGCTGCTGCTAGTGGTGGCGCCCCTCGCCAGTTATTTTCTTGTGAACGACACAATGTCATGTGCAGCACCACAGAATGGTGCTGCACAATTGAAGCATGCATGCTGCTTCAAGTGCTGCCCTCCAAAAATCCACAAAAACCCTCCATAGCCTAGTATACTTCCGAAGTACTAGTATATGTTGAGCGCAGCCCCATGTACTGGTTGCCACATGCCTGCTATGCCATGCTACTACTACTGCAGCAGCCTGGCGCTGCGGCAGGCATTGCCTGCCTGTTGCGGTGTTTGCACCGGTGGCAGCTGCTTACCCCCTTACTGTCTCCTTCAAAGTTTGCGCAGCATCCGTGCACCCGCAGCTGCAGCACCCCCTCTTGCACAGACATGCTCAACGGCCTTGGAAAAAGGAGCTTGCACGTCCGTGTGGCCAGCCCGCCGTAGGTTATACAGCCGCCTGGATTCCCCACCTCACTCCAGGCGGACACTGCCAGGTGCAGCATGGTGGCCACCTGCAAGAGCGTTCTGGTGGCTGGAGAAGTTTGGTCGCTCACCTGAGGGTGGTGGCATGTTGTGAAGCTGCTGCTGCTGCTGGCGGGCACGGTGTGGTGCGCTACCGGGCTGCAACATGCCACGTTCCTGGCAGGGGTCGGGGATGATGAAAACATATCGCATCGCAGCTCGATGTCAGGAGTGCCCGAGAGCGCTGCTCAGCCTTCTCCCCTTCACTGGGCGGTGATCATCATGGCCCTCTCCCGCTCCCCCCCCCCCCCCCCCATATACACACCACCCCTTTCTCTTCTTCCATGCATGCATTCGCGCTTCTTCTTCTCAATGAGGTGTGTCAGGAAAACTCTCGTGCAACTTCTGGACCCTGAGAATTTCAAAACGAAAACCTGGGAAAAACTCTCGGTGCTTCCTTGTGTTTGCGCGTGTGCACACACACACACACGCACACACACACACACACACACACACACCACCTAACGCGCGCAAGCTTGACACACACACACACTGCAGCACCAGCAGCTGCCCCGCAACAAGGCCGCTCTTCGGCAGCACAAGTTTTTCAACACCAGGCTACCGCCGTCCCTCATGTTATCAGCGAGGCAAAGCATCAGCACTCAGTGATTCAGCAGGGGCAGCAGCGCGGGCAGCAGCAGCAGCAGCAGCAGCAGCAGCAGCAGCAGCAGCAGCAGCAGCAGCAGCAGCAGCAGCAACATGGCGCAGACCGTCAGCGGTTCGTGCACGTGCAAGTGGACAGCGTTAGGACCAAGGTGCCGGTTGGACAGGTAAGGGGTGCCTCACACTGACCCGCCTCACAGTGTCACTGTCAGTGACCCGGCTACTTACGAACCAGGCAGGCATTGCACACGGCTGCACCAGGGCCTGGCTGGCTCATGACGAGCCGCGCCGGCGGTGCCGCCCTGCTCTCTGCCAGCGCAGCTGATTCATACTCTGCAGCCGCTGCTGCCTCCTGCCACCGTGACGGCGCTGCACCGCTGCACCATGTACTACTACTAGCTATATGTCATATGCGATCATCATGGCTGAGCATGATCCCACTGCTGCCGGTGATGCGCTTGTAATCAGGCACAGTGACTGATACCACTCGCCACTTGCCGTGCAACATGCAGGTAATGGCCACGGTCACACACCATCCATCCTCAGGCTGCCTGAATACTAATAATATGCCACTGCAGCACCCTTCGGTGCACACAACCCTGTTGACCGTGTGGTGCACTTGTGCAGGCAGGCGCTGCGCATGCTTCGGCAGTGGGCACGCTAGTTGGAGCTGCGGAGGCCACCACGGGCTGCATAGTGCGCCTGCGTCTGGCAGTGCCCGAAGCAAGCAAGCTGAGCATCCACTGGGCTGTCTACTGGCTCCATCTGTGTTTCTTCTCCTACGTTGTCACAACTGTTGTGGCAGCCAACGTACTGGCATCGGCTGTCCTGGTCGTGGCCACCGGCGGCGGCGGCTACGTCATACTGACGGTCGTAGCAATCTTCGCCCTGAGTAAACTGGTGGTGTTTCTGCTGGCCCTGGCAGTGACACTGGTGCCGGCAAAAGTGGCGGGTCGCCTACGCATGTGCTGCCGACGGCCCTCCACAGGCGCGGCGACAGCACCAGGTCCTGACACCGACCTGATGCAGAAAATGCTGACATCCGGCCGTTCGAGGCTGGCCGGCTTGGGGTTTATCAGTGCCACCATCTACATGCTGGTGAGTTGCACAGTATTCTCAGCTGTTACAGTACCTTGCAGGTACATGCAACTGGTGCTGCTGCCACTAGCCTCTGAGACCAAGTGCTGCTGCTACAGTAACTAGTGTCGCCGATCTCACACGTGTACTCCTGCCATGGCAAAAGCAAGGACAGTCATGTGGTGCACATTGCATGCTTCAAAGTATGCGTGTGGTATTTGGGCAGCGGGTTCTTCACTTCACCCCAGCTCGGAATTAATACTTACTGGATAAGCTGCTGCTGTGCTGCCGCCCGGGCCGCCGCTGCTGCTGCCTTGCTGCTACCGCTCGCACAGTCTCCTACGCTGATCATGACCATCGATGGACATGTTTACGTGGGTCATGTACTATCCTTGATAGTGGCCACAATTAGCTTCTTGTGCTGCCTCGCTTTCACCCTCAAGAGCAAGCGCAGCCTGTCAGCATGTGAGAGGCTGGCAGGGTCAACAAACGTGACACTTGGCCGTCGCGGCATCTGATTCAGTGGCACCTGCGGCGTGCTTGGGCACGTCTACAATTCGCTATACTGGTCAGCGCTGGTGACCGTGTTCGGCATCGGCATACTGGCGGCGACAATCAAGGACGACTACCTCACCCTGGTGAGTTCCTGTGTGGGTGTGTTCCTGCCAGTGATGATGATTGTGCAGGCAGGGCTAGCA
Organism: Ophiocytium majus; assembly: GCA_032358315.1. NCBI lineage: Eukaryota > Xanthophyceae > Mischococcales > Ophiocytiaceae > Ophiocytium > Ophiocytium majus. The sequence goes on along the minus strand of JAULBY010037867.1, from coordinate 2,570 downwards.
CTGACAGCCTAGGCTTTTGAATAGTCGCCCCAACATGCGGGGCATTAAAAAAATTAAATGTGCTCTTGCAGAGGCAAGACTTGCAGCCTAGGCAGCTGGTGTTTGCACCCAGGCTGAAGCACTGCATGGCATGGTCGCACCTCAGTGGCCCAGTCAACTTCAGTGCAATCCAGACCCATAATCAAATAATTCAGACCAGAGCAATTTTACAGTCCCTCCTAAGTGAGCCCCCCCTAGATGGCCTTTTAAAAAAATTTGGACGCCGCCCCCCTTGTAGCCCTTGAAATTCTGCGTCTGCTGGTTAGATTTTTGTTGAAGTTGGACATCATGCTCAGCAGATATGTTGGAGTTTCAAACTTCAACCTCATTTGTAACTTCAACTTCATGACCGCACAAACTTCAACATATCTGCTGAGCATGTTGTCCAACTTCAACAAAAAATGAACCAGCAGATGCAGAATTTCAAGGGCTACAAGGGGGGTGGCGTCCATTTTTCTTCAAAAGGCCATCTAGGGGGGGCTCACTTAGGAGTAATTGTAAAATTGCTCTGGTCTGAATTATTTGATTATGGGTCTGGATTGCACTGAAGTTGCCCCAGGGGTGGTAATGCTGGCTCGGCCCATGTTCCATAGTCACTTCAGAACGTGTTCATGCTATCACACTGTCGCATGGACATCGGCATGACCATGTGACACCAAAACATACACTTCGAGATGCGTGACACGCGCACTGACCACGTGAATGCACACACCGCTCTTCTGACATTAAAATTTCTGCAGGGAGGGATCGTGGCCCTGGGCGCCACCTCTGTACTCCTGCAGGTGTGCCAGCTTCTTTTCTGGGAGGAGGGCACCTTTGAGGTGGCGGCTTCTCCAGATGACACCCCAGAGCGCGCAGCCATTGTACCTGCCATGGAGCTCCCCTGCCAAATGCGCGTGGCGATCACAGAGGGAGGGCGCGGCAGCATCAAGTTCTCAGCTACAGCCGCGTTGCAGCTGTGACATCTGAGATGATGTTTGGCGCCCTGCTGCTGCCCACGCAGCTGTTACTCAGCGGGGCCCTAAAGGAAGACCTGGGACCGGTGGATAACGCGCTGCTAGCCTACTCGTTGGTGACATTGCTTCTTGCATACCAGGAGGCGCAGACCCTAGTCAGCGAGTGGGCAGGGGCAGTGCACCGCAGGGGTGACCTGAGGCAGGACCACGCACTGTCTGCAACCTCAGACGCGCCACACGGCTACTTGGCGTATGGAGAGTATTCTCTGGTCGGCAACAAGTGGCATGCTGAGTGCGGTGTTGCTGCGGCCAACCTGCCAGTGCAGCCATCGAAAAGTGTGGCCTTGGTCCTGGAAGGTTTCCGCTGCAAGGCTAAAAGGTAGAGGTTAATGGACCCGGCGAAACCCGGCGAAAGTGGCGATGTGCAGGTTTCACAACAACACAGACCTCACGCGAGAGAGCACACGCACACCTGCACCTGGTGGTGGCTCACGGTGCGGGAGGCGAGGCGCCATTGCGACCGCTGGCGAGAGGAGTCAAGCATGCAGACCCGCAGTATGAAGCTGGCACGGACGGAGGGACAGCAGAGGCTGCAAGGTGAGAGAGCTGGTGGAAGAGCACTACGAGTAGTGCTACTCGTGTCAATCAATTTCTAGCAGCAGCGGGGGCGCGTAGGTACCACTACCCAGCGGTGCCGCCCCCAACGAGAAGCTATACGCCGCCTACATACACCGTGTGTGTGGCGCAGGCGCACCTGCAGCCCCAAGCGGGCGAAGGCGAAGCATGTCAGCGGACGTAGACAAAACAATTCGTGAGAATGAGGTGTTGCCGCCCACAGTAGCAGCAGCAGCAGCAGCGGCGGCACGACAGGCTCGCGCATCACAGGAGCAGGTAAGCCGTATGATGCCTGCCCACCCACCCCCCCCGGGCTGCTGGCCGTGAAAGCGCTGTGCCTTGACTTGTTGCCCTTCGAGAAGCGGGAGTGTAGAGGGTAACAAAGTGCACTCCACAAGCCTTTCTTGGCTGCTGTACCACACCTCTGCTGCCGCCATCAGCCAGTTGGCCGATTTAGACATGCCGCAAGGCGCTTCCCAGTGCCTAAGCGTGGTCAGGCGTGACCTGTCCGGTGTGTCTATGGTGTTAAACGTGTCCATCTACATCAGTGGAGTCACTGTGATGGCACCGGTCGGCTGCACACAGTTGTGCGCGAAACATGTTGAAGTTCAGCACCTCTCCAGATGAACTGTGTTTCCAGCTCGTCCGCTACCCACGCTCACTGTCCACCTAGGTGGCAACAAGCAAGTTGCTGAATCATTGACCCGTGTGCCCTTTGATTGATGGGGCACCGTAACTAAGTCTTGCTGAGCAAGCTCTGCAGCATTCAGCAGCAACAGTGCTCAGCAGGTGCAGCCGCAGGGGCAGGGGCACCGCTTGCCTAGTTTCCCACAGCCGTTTGTGCACCAGCGCCCCCAAGGGCATGTGGCGGTGTCTCATAAGCGAAAGTAGGGGAGGCGTTGATGCCTGGACCAAAGGCAAAAATATGGGGGGGGGGGGGGGGGGGGGAAGGGGTGTGCC
>JAULBY010037856.1:0-14121 GCA_032358315.1 Ophiocytium majus | reverse complement strand
GGGTGCAGGCATAGACTCTGCCCTAGCTGCTCCGCCGCTGTGCATTCCTCCCGAACATGAGCGCACATTTGATGCAGTGGCGCTACGGCCCTCGCTCCATCCGGATCTGGCGATTTGCAGCTACATTTGAGCATCCAACCATTCTGACATTCGTAGCCTGGCACCGGCGTCCAGGGTGGTGACTCTCCCATCGCCACCTGTAGACGGCGTGCCTGCAGGCGTTCCTGGAACACACTTACAGCAGAGTTGGCTTGGGAAAGCATGGCATTTGATACGACCAGCGCATGGTGCGCATGCCCCTCAGGGTCAATTCCATTGTGGCAATACGGCGTGCGGGCATTGCAAGCGTGGCGCTGCTGAGTACTGCTGTTTGCTGCCTGCTACTGGCGCCATCATTGGTGTGTGCATATGCGCTTGTGCATGCGCCGCTATCCATGTGTGACACTGCTGCCGCTGCTTGTGTCTGCGCACTTGGTGCGTAAGCAACCACTCCCTCTGGGCATGTATGCTGTGTGCGCACATAACCTTATTTCTGAAGTACTACTTCGTAGTACTACTAGTAGTGACCTTGGGAGGGTACACAACAACGAGCCATCTGTGTGGTATCACCTCCCTGCACACAACTCCTTTGCATGATTTTAGGCATTGGCATGCATGTGGCTGCAAGCCAGTGCTGGACAGGCACCATGTCTCATTAAGGTACCACACAGGCCTCGGCACTAAGATAGACCTACTGCTGCAATAGAAAATACATTGGCTCCCGTAGTAACTCCTGCTCGCGGTGCCACCCCGCCAAGTCTTTAAGCAACGCCTAAGCGTGTGGCACACATGAGCAGATACAACAAAAGTACATGCGTACCCAAGCTGAGTTCAATAACAGTACAAACGTCCGGTGTTGGCGGGGGGCTGGACGCTTTGGTGCCATGCGGCACTGGTATTGACCGCTACGGTATGAATGCTGTTCTACTTCATCAACCGCGCCCCATGTGCACAGGGCTTTCCGCGCCCCAAGCGGAGTTTAGCAGAAGAACATCCGCAGTACACAATAAAAGTACATGCTCGGGAGTGGTCACTGTATCACCGACCCAGCGCCTGATATCAAGGGTTTGCTGACTGGTGGGGTGGCGCGCAGCCCAGTGCGCACATTGTAGTGCGCGGTGCAGTTGCGTCACTCGCATCTCGACTCAAGGGCAACACCAGTGCTGCAGCATCGCATGCGCAACTGTGGAACTCACAGTTGCAAGCAACTTCAAGGTGTGAAATTTCACTAACACCACAAGCTCCAATCTGGCACCCACCATAATTTTAAGCTTGTCACAGCAACCTGACACTGGTCATGAGTGACTTGTGATACGACACCTAAAAGTTCTAGGCCTTCTAATCGAACGTCCGTCACTGGGCGCTCAAGCGGGCAACTTGGCGACAGCCCCCCCCCCCCCTGGCAGCTTTGTGCTCAGCAGCAGCTTGGCCAACTGGCAGACACCCAGCGCTGCAGTCGGAACACATCCTTGCCATGGCAGCGCACACAGCGTGCGTTCCAGGCATTGCTTGTGCCGCAAGTGGAGCTGCTGCCGCCCCCGGCAGTGCTGCTCCGTGGTGTGTGGCTGCCGCCGGCTGGCTACTGCGGTGCGCAAAATACAACGCACACCACAGCTGCGCGTGGCAAACGACCGCGGCATGCACACAGACCAGAGGGCGAGCAGGCAAGCACACTGCAACAGCAGCAGAGCAGCGCGCGCAGTCGCCGCAGCAGCAGCGCCAGCCGCCGCAGCGGCGGCCACCAGACACTGCACGGCCAAGGAAATAAAGACTGGTTACCAGGTGCCATTCAGCCAGCGAGGGGGGCCGCCGCCGCAGGGGCAGCGGCGGCGGGCGGCCATGCGCGCTTAGTTGGAGTCCTTGATGGTCACCTCGACCTCCACCCCGGGCTCGATGGAGATGGAGGTGATCTGCTTCACAATCTCGGAGGGGCTGTGGAGGTCGATGATGCGTTTGTGGATGCGCATCTCGAAGCGGTCAAAGGTGTTGGTGCCGTTGCCGCAGGGGGACTTGCGCGTCATGATCTTGAGCTTGCGGGTGGGCAGGCGCACGGGGCCCGACACCTGGCGGCGGCAGGCGCAGGCGTGTGCATGGGTTAGAAGCAAGTGTGTGTGTGCCAGTGCACATGACCACATAAACCTTTGAAGAACACACAGTCTACTTTGAAGTGCTTGAAGTACTTCAAGAAGAAGTACGCTTGCGGGTGGGCAGGCGCACGGGGCCGGACACCTGGCGGCGCGGGCCGGCGGCGGCAGGTGCAGGCGTGCGAATGGATTAAAAGAAACTGTGTATGTATCAGTGTACCACAGAATTACCTGATTTTGTGTACAGTGTATATACAATGCAGTGGCGCATGTACCGAATGTATTTACATGTGCACAAGTGAGTTTCACACGCAATACTAGTCATGTGCATGTGGGCATGCATGTGAGCGCACACATAAATGCACTTCATTGGTCTAGCGTGAGCTTGTCGTACTGGGATCGAAGGCATTTGGCATGCGCGTCCACCAGCCAATCTGGCCCCTCTTGTGCCTGGGCACTGCCGAGCCGCCCAACTGCTTGCGACACGGCAGCTCACGCATGACTTAGCTGGAGCAAAGCAGGAAGGCTGCAGACTCAGAAGCGAGGTTGTTTGTGGCTGTTGCATGGGCTGACCAGGTTGTGGTCTGCTGGGGACGGCCTGGCAACACGTTACACAACAAATGCTAGCACCAGCTACTTGGCCCATGGCTGAATGCAGTTCATCACTTATGGTGTGCTGCTGCTGCCAATGACCTTTCGTTGTTTTGCTGCTGTCCTCCAATAGTTGGGTGCAATGCAAGTCTGCAGGCAGCATGCACCAGTGCTGACGCAAGCAGTGGCAGGCAGGACTGCAAGCGGCAACGCGAGGGCGCGTCTCCAAGACACATGTGCTGCCACTGCTGGCTGCTGCCACCACTGTGCCGTGCCTCCTAGCGTCCAATGGCTCAGTCTCCTGTGTGCAGCACTGGCACATGCTCAGCGGCTCACACACAGCCTCGGATTGAGCCGCCCGCTGACACCAAACCACTTGCACCTAGTAGGCATTACGTACTAGCCGCTGCAGCAGAGTCAGCCCTGCAGGCTGCCTGTGTGCACCATATGTTGCCGAAAGCTATATTAGGTGCTGTGTCCGCAAGTCAGTGAAGTGGCAGAGACTGTGCACTTAAGCGACTCACGCCGGTACACCCGAACAAGCGCCCACCGACGCACTCCTGCTGCTGCTGCGGACGTGCCGGTAGTCATCTGCCTAACTGTGCAGCTTCACCACTGTGCGCACGTTTGTAACTGTTTCGGCGGTGCTGGCGCTGCTCACCTTAAGCTTCTTGTCGACGGCGCCACGCTTGAGGTCCGCGCACACCTTCTCCAGGTTCTTGACGTTCCTGGAGGTCAGGGTGATCCTGATGCGGTGCACGCGAGACTCCTCGCTGGCGATGTCCTTGGTCTTTGCGAACGACATGGTTGGATGAGGCGCTGAGGCGATCAGCGGTAACCTGCGGGCCGCGGCAAGCAGCAGCAGCAGCAGCAGAGATGCAGGGCACCAGCAGCAACATCAGGGTTGGCAGTTCGTCAGCAGTTTTCGCAGCACCTGTGCAGCCTCTGCCACAGTTGCCGGAGTGTACATGGCTTAAGACACTCCCCAGCACCACCACTCGGTGACAGCAAGCGCGGTGAGCCCGGCAGCAGCACCGCACCCAAACGCACACCATCAAAGGGCAACGCTGCCACAACACTACACGGTGAAAGCAGGGTTGCCACCGCGGGCACCCTGCAGCGCAGAAACAGTGACGACGACCAGGCAACCGGGCCAGCAGGTCACATATGGTAGTGCGGCGCCCGGAGGTCACCCTCACCTGGTCCAGGCTGTCGTTGTGGTCAAGGCCGCACAAAAAACACAAGAGCAACATGAAACTTGCTGCTGAGCACGCCAGCCGCGTGTTCTCTGCTGAGCACAAAATTGGGCTGCCCGGCTGCTCACACTCTGCAGCGGCACAGAGCGCCTGTGCCCCGTGGGTGCTGCGGGCGGCCGTGCCATCGGTGCAGCCTGTCTGGCGTGTTGCACCTGCCAGCTGCTCCCACTGCACTCCAGGCCCCGTCAGAGTGGCAGCGGCAGCGGAAGACTGGGCGCCTCAACAGTGCCTCCCGCCCCCGTGGGAGGCAGTTGGGGAGTTTGTCGGCGCTGGCGCGCCATCCGTGCCGCACCACCACCCTTTTCTTTCCATCCTTAGCGCATACCAGCAGCGGGTGCCTGCCACCTGCACAGGCGCTCACCGCGGACCACTGCTGGAGGGAAGGCAGGAAACGCCGGTGCCGCTGCGTGCCGCGACTGCTGCAGCAGCAGCTGCTGCTGCACTTGCAGCAGAGCAGGGAGCCATGAAGAGCCTAGGGCACAAGAGGAGCATGACCTCCATGCCCTCGGAGAGGCGGGGGTCCACCAGCACTGCGGCGGTGTCAGTCTCGGAGCTGGATGCCTCCTTGAGCGGGCGGCAGAGCAGCGCGTCTAACATCGAGCGGAGCATTCAGGTGAACAAACTCGAGACGCGCCAACAGCTGCAACTGCAACGTGCGCTGTGCGCTGTTTCCAGTGGAGCTGCATGCAACCACGTGGTGTGATTGAAGAGGGATGGGTTGGGCTTCAACAGTGTTGCTGCCTGTGCATGCTTTCCCCCGAGTCGCGTGGCCGGGTTTGGTGCATTGCAGCTGTACACTGTAGTGGTGCCTTGGTGCTTCCGATGGAAGCTAAACCAGCATCACAAGCAGTATGAGTCGGCGTCCGCATCAACTTAAGACAACGTCCATGCTGCCATGCGTCCGTCGTTTGGGCAGCTGCGACATGCAAGAGCAGCTTGACATTTGTGGCAATGGCACGCTGCAACTTGCTGCCTGCGTTCGGTGCGACGCGCCACACACATACACCAGGCCGCCGGCGGCGGCAGCAGCATTACCAGCAGTGCCTGATGATGGGCGGCCGCCTGCAGTGTGGCGTGCACATTGCCAAAATGATGCGCTGTACATATAACCAGTATCCTTGCTTACACCTGGTGCCGTCAGCCGCCAGCACTTTGTAAATCGCAGCGGCAGCAGTAGAATGGTGCCTCGCACGGCACTGTGCAGACCTCGTCAGGGGAGCGCGCAGCGCGTTTGCGCGTGCCACGTGTGCACCGCTCCCATAGCACCGCTTGCCACCAGTATGTGTGGCCGCTGACATCACACGCGCTTGCACACATGTGTTGCAGGTGTGCATTCGCATACGGCCGCTCAACTCGCGGGAGGTGCACATGCAGGGGCACGACCGGCCCGGGTGGCGGTGGGAGAACCAGCGCATAGTGCAGAACGTGGTCTCTGAGGTGCGTGCATGGCGCGCAGCGAAATTTTTGCAGAATATCTGCTGCATTATGTGATGCAGACACCAGTACGCAACATGCAGGGACATGTCAGGTGGCCTTGGTGCTGACATTGGTGCTTTGGTAGCCATGCAGGGTGGCCTGGGCCTCACCTGCAAGGGGAGCACACACCGTGTGTGGTGCAAGCGGGGCGGGTGACTGCACTGCTGTTTTTCTGTTTTGTACGCGCCGCTGACAAGTCAGAAGCAGTGCAATTGCGCAGCGCCTCAGCAGTGTTTTTCCCGTAAAGAAGTGGCACCAGTGGGTAGCCGGTGGAGCTCGGGTGCAGTTTGGACCCAGGCCTTACAGCTGCGACGTGACACAGTGTCTTTCACGTCCTGGACCGGTGTAGCATTTTCATTGGCGACAGGCGTGCCAGCAGTCCACGAACAGAACACATGCATCAGCTAGTGGTGCACATGTGCTTTCAATGCTCGCCACCTGCGGAGCGTTTGTCGCCCGTGCTGACCGCGGCAGCAGCACTGTACAGCACCGCAGCATACACTTGTGCATGGCGCATTGGGCGGCGGCAGGCGTGGGTAGCAGCCACGTGCAGATGGTGTCGCGCCTCCCCCCCCCCCGCCCCCCTTGCGGACCTCTGTGGCTGCTGGCGCTGTGCAGAAGCTCAGCCATTGCGTGCCATGTACTCCTGCCGCGTGCATGTGCATGTGCTTGCTGCCTTGTGCCCCCTCCCCTCCCCCACCTCTTTGCGCAGTCAACCAGCAACAACGCGCAGTCCTCCGCATTTGTGTTTGACCACCTGTTCCACCCCGCGGCGCCCACGGCGGACATTTATGACAACGCCGTGCGCGGCGTCGTGCTGCGCACCATGGAGGGCTACCACGGCAGCGTGCTCGCGTATGGGCAGACCAGCACTGGAAAAACATTTACCATGTGAGTGCGCTGCGCTGCGCCGCCGCGCGCCAGCAAGAGGTGAATTTGGTATGTGTCCCAGGGGGCAGTCGTGCGGCAGCGTGTGCTTGGTGCGGCGCTGTTGCTCCGCGCGCTGATGTGGCAATCTGTGCACTGCTTGTCAGCTGGGAGGGCGTTGTCATGGCCGTGGACCCTGCCATGTGTGTTGCTGGGCGCCAAGTGAACAGCACGTCCCGCTGGGGACTGAGCACTGAGGAGTGGAGTGGAGGGGACATGCAACAGACCTGATGAGTCATCATTGGAGCCGGCAGACGTTGCTGGCTGCCAGTCGCTTCTCGGACATGGCACCCTCTGTTGTGCAGGCTGGCCTGGAAAGGAGCGGCTGCGAACGCAGACACTGTTAGTCACCGTTGACCCCTCCGTTGCTGACCCCTCTTCTTTTCCGCACATGTAGGTCTGGCACGGCAACACACCCCGGCATCATACCGCTGGCGGTGGAGGAGTGCTTTGCGTACGTGGCGGTGAGTCAGGTGTTTTTTTGGCGTGGTGCAGGAGCTGCTGCAGTGCAGCAGCACATGACAACAGGGAATAGAGACACCCACAGTGAACGTGTATTTTGCTACAGGATTTCAGCTAACTGCATGGTAGGCTCCAGTGTCGAAAGTCGAAAGTTCCGGGTTCTGGGTTGTGGCTCGCAGGTTTCCAGGAATGGCATGGTTTTCCGCCAAGCGAGTTCGCAATTCGAGCCATGGCGCGAGGCGGCACAGCTGCAGCAGCAGCGCTCCAAGAGCACCCCACGGCCGCTGCTACACTTCTGTCTTGCGCATATCACTGGCCTCTGTGCCTGCCAGCACCCGCGCCCCCGCATATAGCAGTGCTGCACGCCGCCACTAGCCGGCTGTCGCCATCGCCCCAAACTGCTTAACTTCAACGTCAACGTCAACTCGGAGCTGGTCATTGCGGACTGTCCCTCCACCCTCCCGGCGGAGGCGCCTGGCGCAGCGCCCGACGTCGACGCGTGCAAGCACGCCTCGCTGTTGAGCGCACCCTACCCGCCCGACTAACTACCCGTGGTTGTACCCGGTGCCCACATGCCCCCCGGTGTCTCCATGACTAATACACAAACTTCAACTTTTTGTGCACACAACCCCACTCTACGACTGATATACAACATTCAACTTCAACATGCGCGCGCAGGCGAGCTCTGAGGACCGCGAGTTTCTGTTTCAGGTGTCGTACCTGGAGATCTATAATGAGCAGATCAACGACCTGCTGAGCCCGGCGTCCACCAACGTGCGCATTGTCTCGGACAAGCGCGACGGCGTGACGGTCGTCGGCGTCAAGTCGGAGGTCGTCATCAGCCCGCAGCAGGTACAGTGGCACTCGCTATGTAGTGCCGGGTAGTGTGTCACAGCCCCTGACCACCCCGCACTGTATCGAGACCCGCACTGCATCACATAGGGCATTGTATACATAACTTTGTGCCGGTATACTGTAGTAATATCATGTGGGCTGTGACAGGCTGCTGGACCCCGCAGTAGATCGCGTACCGCACTATAACAAAGCGCACTGTATCGCGAGTGCACTGTACTTCGAAGTGCCTGCCAAAGTCCCGCTCCCCGTACATGTCCCACAGCTCGGGGAACTCGCATTTCCAAGCCCAGTCCTCGAGCGGCCCCCCGCACTTGTCGTACAGTTGCGCGTCCGGCGCTCGCTCGTTGAAGTTATGAATGTTGAAGTTATCAGCGTGTGCGCCTTGAGGTTGGCCTCCTCCACTCCGCCTCCTCCACCGAGAGCAGCTGCATTTTGCAGAGAAGCTGCATTTTGACGTCGAGTCGGAGGTCGTCATCGGCGCGCGGCTGGCACCTCGCACCCCCTCCCGCGCCAGCTGCTGCCGGGTAGGGTAGCTTGCGGCCGTGCAGTGCCCCTGGTTTCCATAGCGGGCAGGCCTGCGGCCGGCGAGCGGGTCATGGTGCTTTTGCACGGTAACCCCCCCCCCTGGCTGCATCATCCCTTGTTGCCGCACGAGCTACGGTGGCGCATGGTGACACCGGGTGCACTGCGAAGCCAGTCTCTCTGCGCCGCGGTTGCTGCGGCCATGCCCGCTGCACTTGCTGCTGTGACGCCGCCACGGCAGTGGCGCCACAACTGACCGTAGGCGGCAGCGACAGCGGTCACCAGTGGGGCTCTTGCCTTCCTTCAGCTCAGGAGCTCAGGGGGCGCGCTTGTGACCTGCCAAGAACATGCTGTCCATGCCCACCACGCCGATTTTCTGGGGCGGCAGGCGCACAAGCGCTGATGGGAGCTCGGCCGCTGCACCAAGCTGCCACCGCTGCTGCTGCCGCTGCCGCGCCCGGCACTGCCGCGCGCGACCTGCCAGACCACATGCTGTAATTCACCACCCATCGAAGTCTGGTAAAATGTCGAAGTTTGTCTTCACTCTTGCGCGGCGCCACTTCTGCCGCAGCGCGTGTGTGGGGGCTGACGCTGCCCTGCCGCCGCCGCCGCCCCACCCGCGCACTGCGCAACTGCAGGTGTACGCGCTCATATCTGCCGGCGAGGCGCAGCGGCACGTGGGCGCCACGGACGCCAACAAGACGTCCTCGCGCAGCCACACCATATTTCGAATGACGGTGAGCAACTGGCGCCCGCGCTTCGGGTGGTGGTGGGGGGCGGGCACACACTGCCACACTGGCTGGCGCCGCACTGTCTGGCCGTGTGCAAATGCGCGCTCATGTGGTTGCTTGGCACTGGAATGTGTGTGTGGGTGTGTGTGTGGGGGGGGGGGGGGGGGGGGTGTGTGCAGCAGGGGGGATTGACAGGTGGCGGCGCCATGTTCGCAGCGGCGCGCTGCAGTGGCACATGAGTGCGACCGTGCCTTCTCTATTCCTGCGCGCGGCCATGCGTGCGCGTGCTATTGGCGGTTCGGCGCAGGCTGACCCCGCTCATGACGTGCTGGCGTCATCACGCGGCAACGCGCGCGCCTCTGCCTGGCAACACTGTGCACCTCAGCCTCAATACCAACAAACTTGGTCCTAGCCCTTGCTGTGAACCTAGCTAACATGCCCGCCCTGACCATTACACGCGCTCCGTTGAACTTCAACTTCTGTTTTTCAAACTTGAACTTCGCGGCAGATTGAGAGCCGCACGCGGGAGGGCGGCCCGTCGTCGCGACAGCGCAGCCGCGTGTCCACGCTGACCACGGCCACCCGTGTTTGAACTTCAACTTATGGTTTTCCAACCTTTCACCCTTGTTTTTTGAACTTCAACTTTGTGGCAGATTGAGAGCCGCGCGCGGGAGGGCGGCCCGTCGTCGCGGCAGCGCAGCCGCGTGTCCACGCTGAGCCTGGTGGACCTGGCGGGCTCGGAAAGCGCCAAGCTGGCAAACACGCGCGGCGAGCGCCAGCTTGAAGGCGCGTTCATCAACAGGAGTCTGGTGAGCTGCTGTTCGTGCTGGTGCTGGTGCCTGCTGGTGGTGCGGCTGCTGCTGTCGGCGCTATGCTGTGTGTGTGCGGCTGCGGTGCGTGGCGCACGTGCTGCGTATGGGGTGTGAGAGGGTAATGTGCCAATCGCGGCTGCTATGGGTCAGTTTTGCTGTTCGAAGGCGCGTTCATCAACAGAAGTCTGGTGAGCTGCTGCGGGTGCTGCTGGTGTTGCGGGTGCTGCCGCCGGCACCATTGCTGTGTGTGTGCGCACGTGCTGCGTTTTGCGGGGTGAGAGGGAGTAGGAGGACAAGGTGCCAGTGACAGTGCTGCTGTTTTTGAATTGCAAGTTTTGCTGCTCGAAGGCGCGTTCATCAACAGGAGTCTGGTGAGCTGCTGTGTGTGCTGCTCCTGGTGGTGCGGGTGCCGGCGCCAGTACCAGTGCTGTGTGTGTCTGCACTGCGTGGCGCACGTGCTGCGTTATGGGGTGTGAGAGGGTAATGTGCCAATCGTAGCGCTGCCATGGGTCAGTTTTGCTGCTCGAAGGCGCGCTTATCAACAGAGTCTGATGAGGAGCTGTGCGTGCCGCTGCTGGTGCTGGTGGTGCGGGTACCGCTGCCGACGGCAGTGCTGTGTGTGTGTGCGCCTGCAGTGCGTGGCGCGCGTGCTGTATTACAGGGAGCAAGAGGGCAATGTGCCAATGACAGTGCTGCAGTTTGAATTGCAATTTCTGCTGCTCAAAGGTGCATGAACAGGTGTGCGGCGAGCTGCCGTGGGTGCTGGTGGTGGTGCGGGTGCCGCTGCCGGCGCCAGTGCGGTGTGTGTGTGTACGGCCGCCGTGTATGGTGCCCAAGCTGCATTATGGGGAGTCAGAGCAAGAGGACAGTGTGCCGATGACAGCGCTGCTGTTCGCGTCTCAGGTTTGCTCCGATTTGTGATGGGAGCATCGCCATGGCGCTGACAGTGTTCTCCGGTGTCTGCCGTGTGTGCGCTGTGTGCTGCAGCTCACACTAGGGCACATCATTTACAAACTCACAGAGGAGGACCGGTCAGGGCGCTCTGCTGACACCGGTGAGGCTGTTGCACAACAATCACAACCTTTACCTGCAACTACAGACTTTTCAAAAAAATGACACATATTTCGTTGACGTATGCATCAAATTACAGCAATGTCACTGTTGCACAACAATCACAACCTTTACCTGCAACTACAGACTTTTCAAAAAAATGACACACATTTCGTTGACGTATGCATCAAATTACAGCAATGTCACTGTAGACCCATCACCCATGCACCCAGCATGCGTCCACCATGAATACAACCCATCTCTTGACTATTGGCGCGCCGCTCTTGATGGACGAACAGACATGTTTCATGTGTCAACACGCCACTTCTTTTGGGCTCCGCCACCTCTTGCATGGCTTACGGGCAGGCACAATGGGTCCCGCAGCTCCTGTGCACCTCGGTTCTCCCACTGTGTGCTGCCACGCCGGTAGGCACCGCTTCTGGTGTCAGCCTGCGACCATGTGTAGATTACTACTTTCAAAAAGGAAGTAGTGGTGTGTCACCATGTGAAATTATGACCGAGCTCCCCTTCCCCTCCCACTTCAAACTGGAGTCCAAGTTGCACTTCGTATATGGGGCCGTATTTGTGTGTACACAAAGCCTACTTCAACTGTAATCTGATACTTCGGAAGTACATTGCGATGCGCCTGCCGCATCCAACCTGTTCACTTTAAAAGCAGCGTCGAAGTTGACCTTATCACGCCCAACTCGCAACTCCAACTCCAGTCAAAACTGGGAGGGGGCGGCAGGACCTACTTACAGTCCATGTCCTCCACCCTATTGCCTCAGCGAACCGCTCACTCGCTGCCCCCCCCCCCCCCCCCCCCCCCCCCCGCAGAAAAGCATCTGCCGTACCGGGACTCCAAGCTGACGCGGCTGCTGCAGCCGTCGCTGGGCGGCAACGCGCAGATCTCCATCATCTGCACCGTGTCGCCTGCGCTCGCCAATGTCGAGGAAACCAAAAACACGCTCAAGTTTGCCAGCCGCGCCAAGCGCATGCGCAACGTCGCGCGGGTGCGTGCCGCCGGCCCGCCGCTGCCCCGCCAGTCAACGCCCGCGCGGCGCCATGCTCGAGCGTGTGTGTGCTGCTGTGTGCGTCTGCTCGCGGCCGTTGGCGCTCGGTGACTGTGGCATGGGACCGTGTGGTGTGGCGCCAGTGCGCGCGCGCCCATGGCGCTCCACGCGCTTGCACACAGGCTTTTTACACCCCCCGCCCCTCCATCCCGCACATGCCCACAGCAGCATGCATATCTCACTCCCGCGCTGCCCCCACTCTCGGCCTTTGCGCTTGCGTGCAGGCATGCTTGATGTGATGCGACACAGCTAGCGCACGGCTGCCTACACGGCGCTGAAACTCCCCACCTCGCCCCTTGCCACCCCCATTCTCAGCAGCATTGTGGGCTCATCTTGAACCTTACGGCCATCCGGCGCCACACACAGAAGTTGAAGTACTGATAAAGAAGTTGAAGTACAGGGATGCCGTGCCGGCTACGTGTGCACGCGCCAGCAGCCAGCCGCCGCAGGTGTGCGCGGCAAGCAAGCTCCCTGCACTCCCCCCACGCACACCCCTACGGCGGCCCTGACTCCTGCAACCCAAAAACGTGTCACACCGCGGCGCCGCACACAGGTTAATGAGGTTATGGACCAGGACACGCTCCTGCGCAAGTACCGCGAAGAAATTTCCAACCTGAGGGAGCAGTTGGCGGAGGCGCGCGCCGCCGCGGGAAACCCGGTCCCCAGCGCGGAGAGCGCCAGCGGGGACGAAGGAGGGGAGGATGAGGCGGAGGCACAGGTGCGTGGGTTGTGTGGTGAACATGCTGAAATGTATGAATGTGGAGCATGTTCATGGATGAACATGGACAGACCGGCAGGGCTTCCTCGGCGGAAGGGGTGGTGGTGGCAGCAGACGAAGGAGGGGAGGCACAGGGGGGTGGTGTCGAAATATGAGCAAATTCTGCTCCCATTTGTGTAGTACTTGGCTACAAGCGGGTACCTGTCCAGCAGCCGAGTCAGCCGTAACCACCATTGCAGCGGGGACGAAGGCGGGGACGACGAGGCGCTGGCACAGGTGGGTGCGTTGTCTGGTGAGTCAAATGAATACATGAATGGTAGGGTTGCCGGAAGCGTATTTTTTTTCAACATTACTTTGTAATTCGTAGCGTTATTTTGCCGTAACCTTGTAACACTTGCAACATCTTTCATAATGACGAAGGAGGGGAGGACCAGGCACAGGCACAGGTGGAAAATTATCAGTTGTACACGTACAGTACCCCCGAAAGCCGTCATAGTATGAGAGTTAAACAATGTACGCCCCTGGGTAGAAAGGTGCAGTTCTACGTCTGGTCTGTTGAACTCAGATTCTGTGAGAATTTCTGTACACATACCAAGTCAAAAAGGTGGGTTGTCTCGGGAGTATACTGAATTCACGAATGGGGAAGGGTTCATGGGTGAACATGGACAAACCGTCAGGTCCCCCTCGGCGGAAGGGGTTGGCAGGGTGGGGGCGGCAGTGCTCAGCGGTAGCGGTGGTTTGCAGCAGCGATGGTTGGTGGGGAGGAAGGAGGGGAGGCGAGGCCGAGGCACAGGTGGGTGGTGTCGGAATACGAGCAAATTCTGCTCCCATTTGTGCAGTATTTGGCTACAGGCTGGTAGCTGTCCAGCAGCTGAGTCAGACGTAACCGCCGCCACTGCACTAGCAGCTCGAGCCAGTGGGTTGTCTCGGCGGAAGGGGAGGCAGGGGCGGCGGCGGCAGCAGCAGCGGCAGTGGTGTGCGGTAGTGGTGGTTGGTGGGAGCGGCAGCGGTGGTTGGCGGCGGCAGCGGCGACAGCAGGGGCGGCGGCAGCGGCACTTGGCAGCAGTGGCAGCTGCGGCAGCAGAACAGGCGCCACGCCTAGGGCATGCCGCAGCGGGGGAGCATGTGCACCCGCCCGACCATTCCATTTGTGTGACTGACCGCAGGTGCTGTGTGCACCACCGCCACCCACCCACACCCAGCTCCTCCGCCGCCGCACACCACAGCACTCCTCAGCCTTAAATCCCCCCCCTCCCCCCCTCGCCCCCGCTTTCCGCAGCTGCAAAACGCCATTGTTCACCTGGAGAGGCTCATCCTAAAGTCCCGCACCAAGGCGGAGCCTGGCCCGACAACCCCCGTCTCAAGCGCCAGCGGCACCCGCAGCCCAAGCTCCGGCCCCAACAGCCCGGAAATTGACCTCTTCTTCAAAACCCGCAAGGCGGTTCACATCGGCGGCAGCGGCGCGGCGGGCGGCGGCGGCCTCAACCGCACGGCCCCCCCCGGCGCCATTGCAGCCGCCCGCAAC
>JAULBY010037845.1:0-14123 GCA_032358315.1 Ophiocytium majus | reverse complement strand
TTAGTCCGCCCCCGCAGTATGTCCGGTTTGGGGGATCTCGCACAAGGGGGACATATTGCGGGTGCCCTACTGTACCCCCAACTTCCTCACCTGCAGTCAAACTTGCACATCAGCGCGCCCGCACACTTCACTAGACCCATGTGCTCGTGCCCTCACAGGAGTAGCCAGTGCCGGCTCCTCAGCTGCCTCAGCACACACCACAACTAGCGCAAGCACTGCACGTCCTCACAGACAGCCTCCCCCAAAACCGACCATGCCCCCAAAAACACCATGCCCCCTCTTACTGCCGCTACAACCCCCCCCCACCCGCCACCATGCCAGGCGTTCTGGGCATGGATGCCCTCAGAGACTGCCTCGACCGCTACGGCGTTGCACTGGAGGCGCGTGCCCAGTCCGCGCTCGCCAGCGCCCCCGCGCAGCCACGCGACTGGTGGTCCTTTGTCAACGCCGACAACAGCGACTTTGCCGGCAAGGACGCATTCGACCTGCTCGGCAGGATGCTGTGCTACGACCACCAGGCGCGCATCACCGCAAGGGAGGCCCTCGACCACCCTTACTTTGATGACATCCGGGTGCCCGCGGCGGCTGTTGCTGCGCCGCCGCCGCCGGCGTCTGTGGCTGCTGAGGAGGTGGCAGGGGGGGGGGGGCGGCGGCGGTGACGGGCGGAGGCAGTACTGCTGTCATTGGTAGGAGTGCAGGTATGCTAAGGGTGTGCTCGGCAGCAGCAGCAGGGCAGCAGCTGTCGCCAGGGCAGGAGCAGCAGGAGCAGCGGCACTACGTGCTACTAGTGGTAAACCAGTAGTGCTCACCAGCGCTGCCAGCAACAGCTGGCAGTGGCGCTCAGCGGGCTCAGACAGGCGGGTGCTTGTGTGTGTGGTATGCGGTTAAAAATCATTTCATGGGTGCGCTGTCATGTGAAGCCGCCGCTGCTCACGCTGCTGCTGCAAGCGCCGCTGCACATGCTGTTGAGAGGGCACAGGGTGTGCTCGAAGGCAAGGTGTGATGCCCCTCCGTGCGCTGTGCCTGCCCCCCCCTCTTGAATCAGATTCTGCCGCCCATGTGGCCATGTCGTTGCTGCTCGTGTGTGCCATGTAATGTGTTGAACTCAGCTTCAAGCGAGTTTGCAAGCTCAGTGCACGTGTGCGCAACCGAACAGGGGAGTACCAACCACACGGCGGCCCACTCGTTATACCCGCCGGAAGCACATGCGTTGTAGTCCATGCAGTGTTGGGTGTGCATCCACCACAACAGTTTAACGCTGTTGCACTTACCCCAAAAAAATGCCAGTGGCGATAACCACCGGAACAACCGGAAAACATGTCTGGGCTGGCACCATTATGGTGCTCTGCATGCATGCAGGCAATGTGTTGCACAACCATGACACAACGCTGTTCGGATGACAGAGTTCCTGGCATTTCACTGTACTTCGCAGGTGCGTGACTAGCAGCGCAGCTTTATCCATGCACACACAACCAGCAACCTGTCATGGCAGGGCAGCATCATCAGCTCGCACGCGCGACTGGAACATAGCCAGTAAGGGTCCACGACCACACACAAGACATCACAAGCAACTCCACCACCACCACCGCCACGTGAGCGGCACACGGTTTGCTTAGAACCGCTTATTAGAGTGTACCGCGAAGCTGCCGGTCTCCCAGGGCTGCAGCTGCACACTGGAGTCCCTACCTCACAGTAGTTGCTGCTGGTGTGTGTTTGTGTTTTTTCACCGCACGAACATGACCGTTACTGCTGGCGTACTACTAAGAGCACAGCACCAGCAGTCCGGAGCAGCTTGATGCGGCTGTTGCGTCACCATGCTGCTGGTGCTGCTGCTGCTGAAGCGCAACAGTGCCAGCCGCAGCTGCAGCTGGCGGGACATGAGTAGTACGACAGATGCGGTGGCGCCAGGATTGCTGACTCCGCACGCGCAGGGTGGCAAAAAACGGTTAGCGTTGAACGCTTGGAGCTTCGGCCCTCTCGTAGTGTGTGCGTGCGGCATTGCGCCCTGGCGAAGTGTGCCACCGCAGTGCTTGCTGTTAATCGGGGAGGTCATGACGGAAGCTGCTCTCCTGCTGCTAGTGGGTGATGGCTGCAGCTGTGTTGCTGACGCGCTGCTGCGCGTGACAACGGCTACTAATAGCGGCTTGTGGCACTGGTACCATTCCTTGAAGCGCCCACCAGATGATGGCTCGCCAACTGAGGGGACGCAAGCAAGCGCGCCGTCATCGTCGCCGCCGCCGCCGTCACATTGTTCAGCCCGCAAAAAAGTCTGTGCCCCTCCAGACAGCCAGGGTCACAGCACACACACCTTGTGGGGTGGCCCGAGAAGAGGCGACGAGGTAGCCTAGCGAGCGCAGCCCCTGCTCGATTACCCGCGCGCGTGCTGCCCCCAGCAGCCGCTGTCGCCGGCATCACACACCAGGGTCTCACGCTCGCATGTCGGCGAAATACCGGAACCGTGAACGTTCTGCGCGGACCTTGTGTGATGCGCTCCCCTTGTGCAGGACTGAACCGGTGAGACATCATCACACACGCGCTGTGCCATCACACCAGGGGATAAGAAGAGGGTAGAGAAGACTTACCCCCTGATCACACAACACGCGCAGTCACTGCAACACGCGCGACACCCCAGTGTCACTTCTCCACCTCAGCAGCAGCACGATGGGCAGCACCAAGGTGGGACTGTGCAGGCTGCTGGTCCTCGCTGCCCTGGCAGCGTTGAGCCTCCTGGCGCGGTGCGCGCACGCGGCCTCTGCGCCCGTCAAGTTCGGCGAGCTTGAGATGGAGCAGCTCCAGCAGACAGGCCAGTCGTTGGTGGCCAAGTACCTTGCTGGTGAGGAGCAGGAGCCCGGGCACAGGACACTGCCTGGGGACTACTGCGTCAATCAGACCAACCGGTGCGCCAACAACCGCAAGTGCTTCCAGTGCCTGAAGATACTCAAGTTTCCCAATGGTCTGCCAACCGAGCCAACGTGTAAAGGGCTGCTGAAAGCCGCCCAGAAGGCTGTCAAGGTGCGCATGCGGTCGGGCGTGCACACCATTCACTTCACTGCTGCCGCGCTGTGGTGTGTGACGTTTTTGGTGTCAGGGCCATGATGCCAGCGGTACATGCGTGCCAGATGTCATCTCCAGTTGAATAGCAGTGCCACAGTTACTGTAGCACATACTTTGGAGGTATATCTCTCCTACACAGGTCTGTAGGTAGAGTTTCATATGTCGTTGATCGTGCATGTCGCCCGCAGGCTGTTAGCAACACTGACAGGGCCTCGTAGGAGCACAAACCACCACCGTGACTGTTCTATACCACAGAGACTGCTCTGAGTCAGCATTGCAATGGCTTCGCAATCAGTGTGGTGCACAACATGTTTCGACCAAACTTGTGCTGGCTATCATCAGTCCAACTTGCTGCTGCCGCAGTTGTGGGGGTCTCCAGCAATTCACAATGTCGTTCCGACTTACAAGTCCTCAACGCGCGTTTTCACAGGCCTTCAAATGCTGCCAGGTTGGCCTTGTCCCGCATGCCGCAGCTGCAGCAGCATCAAGAGCCCGTGTAGTCTGTGCATATGTGCATATGCACACCAGCATGATGTTGTGTACAACTCACCAGCACACAGGCATGGCTTCCAACATGTGAGCGCCTGTGCACGCACGGCCAATGGTCCAGGAGCACCATCACCATGATGGCCCATGCATGGCATGGCTACCGTATTCACTACTCAGTGACAATGTGATTTGCCAGTGGCACTGCATGCCATTATACTGGCGTATTCAACAACCACTGGCTGCACCTTCCCTTCTCTGCTCAAAAAACAACAACAGAAAAACATGGGGAGGCGCAGCAAGAAGTGCGACGTCATGAAGCAGGGGCCGTTGAGGAACCTGATGGAGTGCGTCATTGACATGAGGTTCATCTCGACTCCATGCAACAGCTTCTAGCTCTTGTACTCGGGAATCGCCCGAACTTCAGCTTGCTGCGCGCTTGCCAAGGCTTGCCATAAAAGGCTCTCGCACACGCCGAGAGCTTTTGGCGTCGCAGCTTGTGTGCATTTACACGTTCATTCGGTTTTTTGACATTCTGTCAGAATTTTACTTGGTAGTAGCCTGGTAGTATGCCCGGCCGTAGTACATCCGCACGCAGCGGCACCAACGTGGTGCGCACTTTATAGTGTCTGTACACACGCCCGCTTCAATGAACACACATGAACCGATGAGACACTGGCAGCAGCAGGGACTTTCTTGCAGCTTTGTTTTTGCAACTGTGCTGCACCTGCTGCATACCCTCTGTCTAGTAGCACCCCCTGTAGATATATCATATATGCGTGCAGCACCGTGTGTGACTGTGTGCTGCACAGCCTTAGGGCTGACGTGCCATCGCCAGAGGTCGCTTGGCGAGCATCGATGACTGTGGCATTGCTAGATCATGATGATGTTGTACTCGTGGCTCGGTTGATCGGTCCAACCCGTTACTAGCGGTTGTGCCTGTGTTGGCATGATGCTGCTCACTGACGACCTGCACCTGTGGCCCTTCGTGCGCCAGCTACCAGCTAGCAGCTGCTAAGATGTGTTACATTGTGTGCTTAGCCTACTAGTAGCAGCACAGGGCTGCAGTCACTGTGGCACTGCAGTCATGACTCATGAGTGCCGTTATGCCAAGCCTTGGGGTCGCCTGGCTGAGCAGGGCCGCCCTGTGGCATTGCTACTACTAGGGCATGTCCGTGCTGTGTTGGCACGCGCGCTGTGCAACTTACTTAGTTACCTAAGTTGGCCCCAGCATGATACTCTGCCATAGCAGTGGTGCTGCCACAGGAATAAACCACTGGCTGAAGTGGAGGAAAAGCGCACTGGCATCCGGGGAAGCTTTATCAAGTCGCCAGGCAACAAGCTGCAGTGCCAGCACCGTGCAACAGTGCATAATGCCTGGCAGGCTAACCTGGCACAGGTACACTCTCACGCGGCCAGGCCACGGCCCTTGCCGCAGATGGTGACTTCTGTGTGTGGCTGAGACGGTGCCCCCCTACGAAGTTTGCAGGGCAAGCTGGCACGGTGCATCCGGCAGCCAGCCTACCACGCTTGCTGTGGGGGATGCAGTGCGCGGCACAGGCAGCCGCCTCAGCACCTCACGCTGCCGCAGAGCTCCTTCCCCATCGTGCTGTGGGTTCAACAAGTTGTGGTGCCTCCCGTACTAGTAGGTGTAGCCTACACGGCGCTGCCTAGGAAGGAAGAAGAAGTGTGAGCAAACCAGTACACATGTAAATATGCCAGGCATGCATGTCATCAGCACCATCATGGCATGAGAAAACTCAATCTACTAGGAGCATGTGTGGTGGTGAGTAGATGATACTGTACCAACTGGTTTGTGAACTACAACAACCGGCAGGCAAATTTAAACCTTCGCATCATGCATGTTCTGGGAGGCAAGGCTCGATTAACAAATAGAGGGACAGTGCTGCACTTTCAAGCCACCACAGGACTCGGAGCTGATCGCACCTTTCCAGCCCAGAGCACCGCGTTTAGGGCGTGCACCTCGTGAAGTTCAAGCTGGTAGGTGCGTTGCGCATCCTTTCACGTTCGCACTAACCTCGACGGCATGTGCGAGGCAAGCGGCGGCACTACAGCACAGTACCTGCACTTGCTCCGCTTGGGAAAGCCTGTACACATGTGCATGACAGCGTGTGAAGCCCTGAAAAAGTCCCTTGCAGCCGACAGGATCACAACGCTCGCTCCCCGCAGTCACCTTTAGAGAGCGCGCTCCAATGTAAGCCCAACATGACAGCACTACTACTCCGTACACGTGTACATACTTGTCGTGCATTTGATTCGTGTCATGGCCGCCAATGAGCGTGCTGGCATGCATGTGTCATGGGCTCTTGCACGCCCCCAAGTGCAAATAAATAAAACTACAGTGCATAGTAGTCTTGTCGGGGATGGATGCATACATGTGTAGGGGATGGCATGACGTGCCAAGGCATGCAAGCTACAGCGCAAGCGTGGTGCACATAGCACATGGCACTTCAAGAGGTGTGTATACTTCAAAGTACATGAATACAGTACGTACTTCGTCATGCGCCTGCGCAGCTGCCGCCACTGCCGCGCTGCGACTGCACACTGTGTCCCGTTTGAGCCTTCTCCTGCACACCGCCGCTTCCCCCCCCCCCCGCCGCCCACTGGCCCCCATGTCCATGCTCCCCAGGGCGTGTTTTCACTGGTGACGTGTGTGCTGGCAATATTGTCTCACGCCGTTGTCCACCTCACACCGCTTCCCGCCCACTGCTCCCCAGGACGCGCTGTCGCTCATCACGTGCGTGCTGGCGATTGCGGCAACGCTGCCGTTAACGACCCCATTGACGCTGCCGCCGCGCTGCGACTGCACGATCCCGCCTCGCGATTGCGGCTGCATGTATAATGTACTACAGTAGTAGTCTCCTGCCGATGCCCACCCCCCTCTGCTTGCCACCCGCTGCTCCCCAGGGCGCGCTGTCGCTGATCACGTGCGTGCTGGCGATCGCAGCGACGCTGTCGGTGGGGGCCAAGGCTGATGGCGTGCGCGGCGTCCTGTTGGCGGATGCACCGTGGTCGGTGGCGCTGGTGCCGGTGTGGGCGCTGCTGGCGCTGCACTTTGGCGTGGCCGTGTACGTGTGCCACATCACCACCGGCAAGAAAAGCCTGTGAGTGCTCACCGGTGCTAGCAGTGTCTCAGATCACCGTATACTTTGAAGTGTTTCATTGACATGTACTTCAAGTGTACTTCAAGTATACTTCACGTCCTACAAACAGTAGTATATACTGGGGAGCATGTGTGCGGTGGGCGCACCAGTACTGGTATCATGTCAGTGTATGAAAATCATGTGGGCTGCACGGCAGGTACCGCTGCGCACGTATGAGACCGCACCACCAGCAATGAGGGGCTGGGAGTGCTCTCTCCAGCACTACAGGGGCCTTACTGTTGCGGTGTACTGGGTTCATGTGGATGGTGGGCGTACCAGTGCTACCAGTACCGCATCAGTTTTTTGGAGACGGTGATGTCTGGGAGGGCGTGTCGTGTCGCGTGCATGGTGGTCTGCACCTTTTTAGTACTGTCCCAAAACTACTTGCAAGTATCTCTGGTGTGCATGTCAGTTTTGCGAGTGGTGGAAGTGTGTGCGGTATTGACCAGAGGTACATCGCTCTGTGCCCTATCAAAGCTGGGTCCACCCCTGACTGTGCTGGCGCGATCCTTTCTCACGGCGTCAGCATTGCAACCGGCACGTGACTTTCCATTGCCGCATTGCTGTTTCCACCACTCACCAAGCAACAGAAGCCTGTGTGGCACACACACTTGGTTGTGCATCAAGGCGGTTATGCCATTGCAGGCGTCGCTTGCACCGAGCGCACCAAAATTGCCACACGCAAACTCATGCCGCCCCTGCATCCATGCTTGTCCCTTCACCCACAACCATCATCCCCGCTGCCAACCCCCCCCCCAGCCCCCTCCCCCCCCCCCCCCCCCCCAGCTACAACCTGAGCCACCCCCAGCGCACCAGCCTCTTCCTCTACACACTCGCCCTGGTGTGCGCGACGGCAGGCCTGGTTCTGCTGGTGGCTCGTCCGCTGGTGCCGCGGCTGCCGGGGTGGGAGGTGCTGCTGCGCGCGGACGCCCCCCTCGCCGCCCTGTGGTTCGCCGCGGCCGCCTTCTGCCTGGGGGTGTGCCTGGCGCTGGAGGCCGCCATGAGCCGGTGCGCTGCAAATCCAAAATACTTCTCATTAAATGCTTTGAAGTATATACCCAAACTTGAAAAAAGCATGTCATCCACTAAATTTAGGGGAATTCACACAAATTGTAGGCCCGTCAAAATTCAACCATCACATCAAAGAAAATACAAAAACAGTACTTCTCGAAGTAGATGGAGCTATTCAAGCTCGCCCGCGTGCTCTCGTTTGCTGCAGTGCCTGGTGCGCTGAGCATGGGTCTGCTGCTGCGCCCGGTCTGATGAGCATGGGTATGCTGCTGTGCCTGGCCCTGGAGGCCGCCATGAGTCGGTGCGCCGCCGCATGTGCTGCCACGGGCTTTGCTGAGCACGCCGTGGCGTGCTGAGCATGGGTCTGCTGCAGCACCTGGCCTGCTGAGCATGGGTCTGCTGCAGCAACTGGTCTGCTCAGCATGGGTGTGCTGCAGCACATGGTTTGCTGAGCACGGTCTGGTGCTGCACCCAATCTGCTGCGCATGGTCTGCTGCAGCGCTTGGTCTGCTGCAGCAGCACGTGGTCTGCTGAGCATGGGTGTGCAGCACGTGCTTTGCTGAGCAGGCTGTGGCGCGCTTGAGCAGCCCGTGGTCTGCTGAGCATGGGTCTGCTGCAGCGCCTGGTCTGCTGAGCATGGTCTGCCGCCCGCACGCCCGTTTGCCGCTGGCACGTCGTTTGCCGAGCGTGCCGTGGTTGTCTCAGTATTAGAGCGGTTCCGGGCGCTGGTCAAAGCAAGTTCCAGAGTTTGAGTTTTGGCCACGTCATATGACTCGAGCCGTTCCGCGTGAAAGGTTGGTTGCTGTTACGCCGGGCCCACTACTGAATCATCCCTAGCCCTCAAGGACACTGACCGGCGCGTGTAGGTGTGGGGGCTGCCTGGTGCTTTTCAACAGGTGTGGACAAATCACCCCACAGGCTTCGGCCTGGCATTTTGCTCCAGCCACGGCAGTATCTGGGCTTAGCAGCCTTTTAGGTTTCTTTCACTATCCAGCTGCTGCCATGAATTGGT
The DNA here is from genome assembly GCA_032358315.1 of Ophiocytium majus. Lineage (NCBI taxonomy): Eukaryota > Xanthophyceae > Mischococcales > Ophiocytiaceae > Ophiocytium > Ophiocytium majus. The sequence continues at coordinate 5,396 of JAULBY010037845.1, read as the reverse complement.
CAAAAGGCGGGGGCCGAGCCCGTGGGTTCATCAATACCACCTCGTCAAAGCCAAGCTGCCTCCACCATTGCCACTTGCACGCACTACGCAACTGCCGTCGCCACAGCTTCTCCCGCGATTGCGGCTGCTGCCAATATTTCACTGACGCCGTGTGATCGGCTGCACCCGTGCTATGTCAGGCATGGGCGCCGCAGGCATGGATGGCGCCGCTGTGGCCGGCGGCGACCGTGTTTGTGTGGGCCGGCCACTTTTTGCTGACCGCGCTGTACAAAGCGAGTCCCTACGTGGTGGCAGACGCATTCGCGTACGGCGCTGCTAGGACTGAGGTGGGTGCGATGAGTGACGTGGCAGCAGTGCCTGGGCACCAGTGAGGCGCTGATGCCTGCAGCACTCAAGGCGTGTGCCCTAGTGCCTACGACTCATGCACGTCAAAGAGCAGTTCATTGCTGCAGCTCCCTGTGCCGGCCGCCACTGTGCGCACTGCTGGCACAGTGAAAACATACCAGTACTTGGAAGTACACTATGGTGTGGGGGCTGTCTGGTGCTTTTCACCAGGTGGACGCATCACCCTACAGGCTTCGGCCTGGCATTTTGCCCCAGCCACGGCAGTACCTGGGCTTTTGCACCCTTTTAGGTTTCTTTCACATATAGTAGTAGTATGACTACAGAAGTATACTTTCCCTGTTTGCTGCCCGGCTTGCCCACATCACATATTTGTGATTTTCCCGCACCCTATGTGTTCAACGCGCCATGCATCTTACCCCTCAAGGGCACCAACTGGCGCGCGTACGGTGGGGGCTATGCGGTGCCGACCAGGTGGACAAACCACCCCACGGGCTTGGCCTGGCAATCTGCCCCAGCCACAGCAGCATCTGGGTTTAGCAACCCTTTCCAGTTTCTTTTCGCTGTCGCAGCACACGCAGTTTCATCCATTTTCATGCAGAGCGGGCACACTATTGCAAAAGCCTTCTTGTACATCTCGCGCCATGATTCACCCACCTTCTTGTTGCAGGTGTGGCTCACCTTTGCGGTTGGGCACCAGTACATACTGCCGTGGCGGTGGCTGCGGCGGCGCATCGCGCGCACCGTGGAGGGGGCGCTCGTGGCGGCAGACCGAGCGGGAGTCAAGGTTGGTCTAGAGGGACTAGAATTTTTTGTCCTATCGCACGTGAAATTCGGGACAAGGATTTTACATCCCAGACACGTGGCCAGTTATATTTTATTATAGACCAAGAGGTTGAAAAAAAAACATTATTTTACAATTATATTGATAAAAACTAGCTGGTGGCGTTGCAGACTCCTCTGCCCAAGCCCTGCGAACTATGACTAGTGATGGCCACGGCGCACAACGTGTTTTATACTCCAAGTACTTGTGAACTATGTTGTACAAGATACACTATTTGTTGTTCGTATTTTTGCGCTTGTAAACGCGATGTATGGCGTTCTTGCCGTGTAAAAACGTTCGATTGCATACGCTATACACCGTGCTGACATGCGTGTAGTATGGTGTGTGCGCTGTGACCCATCACTAACTGTGACGCACCATGTGCATGTGTTGTGCAGATGTCACACCACAGGTGTACAAAGTGCAGTCTGCGCTGGCGTGTGTGCGTGTGACGCTGGGTGCTGCCGCCATGCCGCTGCCCAGCACGTTGTGCGTACACGCGCACTCCAAGGGCACACGCCGCTGCGCTAAATCAAGCCATAGTTGTCGTACCACTCACGTGGAACACGGGTCACCGCAGCACCGCGCATCCAATGCCACATGGTTGACCCGCGGCATGGCTGACAACGATGGCCTGGATGGCGTGCAGAGTGAAAACCGTTGAGTCATTTTTCAGTAGCAGAATGTTTTCGATATAAGGTAGAGAGGCGTCCTCACATCGGTCAGGCTTTGATCTTCAAGTTTAGAGGCATGAGCAAGCTTGACTGTGAGACCTGGACGGGGCCGTGCCACTGATTTACTGTATATGTGTAGTACAAAAAAATGATTCCATCATTTTTTCCCAACCCCGCAGGTGCTGGGTCTCGGCGCTCTCAACAAGGCAGAGTTCATCAACAGGTGCGCACACACTCGCGTGCCGGGCACCTGCTCCTCAATGGCAGCACATGTTCATGTCCGTGCACCGAAATCTGGGCTCATATTTCTTCGCCAAATTCTGGGGTCATTTTTCTGCACCAAAATCTTGGGTCATGTTTCTGCACCAAAACCTGAGTTCTGCAGCATGACTGCTGCCCCTTGCTGAGCTCAGGCAGGCATTGGCATTTGCAGCATCTGGTAGCAATGTTTGTCTGCTCTGCCATGGCGGCTGCGGTGCCATGAGGCAACATGCCTTGTCCACCACTGCAGCGCAGCTCACCAGCTGCCCCATGCCACATGCATCTATACCTAGTGGAGCAAGAAAGCACTGCCACCCCTCCGGGTTGCAGGCCGCGGCGCACTGCAGCATCACCGCCAGCCACAGGCCGCTAGTGAAGGCTGAGAGTGCATCAAGCGTTTGTTTGGTACAGCGCATTATGTACTACGAGATATGCACTGTACATGCGGCAGTACACACCGCATTTTTGTGACTATTTACACTGTCCTCCTGCAGCAGTACTTCGCAGTGCTACAAGTAGTACATCGATAACTGCATGCCATAAACTTGAAGTACTCCGCACGCCCTGACCCGTCGACACCCCATTTCCAAGCTGTCAAACGCACCTTGCGCCACGCCAAACGCGCGCAGGGGAGGGGATGACACGCTCGCGCGCGCGGGCAACACATCTGTACAACCCTATGATATTGTTCACCATACCCTCCGTTTACCTCTCTTTCGGGGCGCGAGTACTTCAAAGTACCACTAGCAGTACATCGATAACCACATGCCATCAAGTACGCTGGACGCCCTGACCTATCCCCACGCGCGATGCTTTCCACACCTGGCACCACGTCAAACGCGCGCAGGGGCGGGGATGACACGCTCCCGCGCGTGCGCCTCTGCTTTGGGGCGTAAAATACGCGTAGTTTTTACTGGTGTTTACGAAGTACTACTAGTACTACAGTAGTACATCGGTAACAATGAATGCCATACAATATGCTCTACGCCCCGACCCACCCATCCCAACACACCATGCCTCCCAGCCCCTCACACGCGCCTTGCGCCTTGCGCCACGTCAAACGCGCACAGGGGAGGGGATGACACGCTCGCGCGCGTGCGCCCCAAGGTGACGCGCCTGGTGCACGGCAACACGCTCACCGCCGCGGTGGTGGTGGAGAGCGTCATGCGCGCGCTGCAGGCGCAGCCGGCGCGGCAGTCGCCGCCCAGCGTTTTCCTCACGGGCGCTACCTCCAAGGTCGGTGTGGCTTGTCTCAGTTATGGGTAATGGGGTATAACATACCAGTATTTGTACCACTGTGCTATGGGATACATGTTCCTAACACAGCGTATTCCTCACCGGCGCAACCTCCAAGGTTGCTCCAAGGTTGGTGTGGTGGCTTGTGCCTCCTGGCTTACCCGCTACCCAGTGTCCACTTGTTGGTTGCGGCTGCCGATGACGTGCGGTCTGCGCGTGATTGTGTGCCGCTGCCGGGTGCTGTGGCTGGTGTGTGACGCTCCGCGCGCGAGCTTGGATGCGAGCACGAGGTGCAGTTTGGGCGCGGCATCCACACGGGTGTGTCATAGACCACATCACACAGATGCACATATATGATATAATATACTACGTAGTGCCTTAGATTAACATGCGCTACTTTCAATTCACGTGACACATTGGCGTATATACCTGTTACTCCTTGAAGTATATGGTGTATACTGAATGCCCTACTTAAATTTCAGTGCAGTTCTCTCCTCACCACATCGCGCGCTGGCCGCTGCACCATCCCCACCACACCACCCTCACAAGCCCTCCACCCACCCCAACCCACCACGCACCAGGTAGGGCGCGCCGTGGCGCTGGAGCTCGCGACGCGCGGCGTCTCCGTCCACTGCTGCACCTCCAGCGCCCACCGCTTCGCCGCCCTCCAGTCCGAGCTCGCCGCGCTGCGCCCGGCCACTACGGCGCCTCTACCTGCCCCCCTGGTGCGCTGCGCGACCCCGCGCGAGGGCGTCTCCTGCAGGGTGTGGGCGGTGGGCAAGTATGACCCATCCATTGCCGCCCACCTCCCCCACGGCGCCACGGCTGTGGTGTTTGCGGTGCCCTCCCCTCTAGATGGTTGCGGCACCACCGCCGCCGCCGCCGCTGCCAGGGGTGCTGGCGGGTGCGTGTTTCGGCCGCGGCCGCGGAGGCCTGACCTGGTGGTGCGGGATGGCGGGGTGATGCTGATGGACCGGCGGGTGCGAAGCGAGCGGGGGTTTGGCCTGCTGCTGCCGCACGACGCGGTGTACGCGTGCCACGCAGCCGCGCTCGTGCACGCCGCCATGGGGTGGACGCACCACGAGGTGAGCCCTCCTTCCACCACCAAACTCCAAGTTGAAGTTTCCCACGCAAACTTCAACTTGTACTTTCCTCCAAAATGAAACTTGAAGTTGACCACAGTTGCGCGGTGTGTGCGTGCCGCGCGGCCGTGCGCTCGTGCAAGCCGCCATGGGGTGGAAGCACCACGAGGTGAGGCGCGCCACCACCAAACTTCAGCTTGAAATTAAACTGCCCCAAACTTCAACTTGAAGTTACTCCCCCAAATTCAACTCGAAGTTAACACGTGCAACGTGGCCGCGCTCGTGCACGCCGCCATGGGGTGGACGCACCACGAGGTGAGCCCTCTCTCCGCCCAGACTCCTACTTGAAGTTTCTCCACTTACAGTTTAATGTCGAAGTCCTCCCCCCAAAATGCAACTTGAAGTTGACCACAGTCAGTTTACACATGCACATGTCACGCGGCCGCGCTCGTGCACGCCGCCATAGGGTGGACGCACCATGAGGTGACGCCCCCCCCTCCCCCCGCCAAACTTCAACATGGACTTTACCCCACCTCAACTTACAGTTTCCCTCAATGTTGCAGCTGCACGCCGCCACGGGGGCGATGCACCACACGGTGAGCACCCCCCCAAAGTTCAATTTGAAGTTCTGCCACCCACTTCAACTTGCGGCTTACCACAACATGGTTTAGTTGCACGCCGCCATGGGGTGGACAGCAGGCCTGTTGACTAATGTTGTCATTTCACCTCCCGAAAATACTTATGGTATCTGCAAGCATCCAACTTCAGACACCAGAGATCTGGGCTTGCCCCTTTGTGCGAATTGACCTGGCCCTGCCGCCCCCCCCCCCGCACCCCACTCTCGCCAGGTGGGCCCTGTCGACGTCTCGCGCCTCGGCTGCACGCTGCAAGCCGCCTACGACTGCGGCTTCACCCTGCCCCAAGACACAGCCCCCCCCCCCCCCCCCCCCCCCCCACCCCCCCCCCCCCCCCCGCCCC